>OZ004710.1:67093447-67288447 GCA_963924515.1 Vespertilio murinus
TGGAACTATTTATGATTTTCTTAAGCAAGACTGCTTTGCAACACAGGGAGGGTCCTAGGAACTCTGCACATGACTTACATTTCAGTCTTCAGGGTCAAATGAATGATGTATTTAGGGTATTGACAAATAACTGAACTGCCCTAAAGACTACCATACCTATTTTATTTTATTATCTTCACCTTGAAGCCTTAATTTCTTATGTACTCAAAGAAAATATTTTTATGAACATGTTAAATAGATGTAAATGTTTCTGTTTTACTCTCATTATAAATTGGGAGGTGAAAAATTAGAAATAAACAAGAAGCATCTCAACATTTAAGAGACAACAGTGAGCCTGACAATGATCCTGAGCCAAATTACAGAATGATTTATTACAAGCACTAGAGGCCTGATGAACAAAATTCGTAACTTGGGGCAGGCAGGGGAGGGAGTGTCCCTCAGTCCAGCCTGTACCCTCTCCAATCTGGGACACCTCCAGGGATGTCTGACTGCTGGCTCCCAACTGCTTGCCTTCCTGCCTTCCTGATTGCCCCTAACGACTTCTGCCTACCAGCCTGATCACCCCCTAACCACTCCCCTGCCAGCCTGATTGATGTCTAACTGTTCCTCTGCCAGCCTGTTTGCCCCCAACTTCCCTCCTCTGCAGGCATGGTCACCTCTAATTGCCCTCCCCTTCAGGCTTGATCACCCCCAACTGCCCTCCCTTGCAGGCCTGGTCTCCCCCAACTACCCTCCCCTGCTAGCCATCTTGTGGTGCCCACATGGGGGCAGGATCTTTGACCATATGGGGCAGCCACCTTGTGTGTTGGAGTGATGGTCAATCTGTATATTACTCTTTTATTAGATAGGATAGAGGCCTGGTGCATGGGTGGTGGCCAGCGGTTTGCCCTGAAGGGTGTTCCGGATCAGGGTGGGGTTTCCTTTGGGGCATGGGACAGCCTGGCCAAGGCGCCTGTGGTGGTTTGCAGGCTGGCCACACACCCCAGTGACCCAAGTGGAGGCCCTGGTATCTGGGATTTATCTTCTACAACTGAAACTTTGCAGTCTGGAATGAAGCCATGCCTTCTGCTTCCTCCATGGCAGCAGCCATTTCTGCTGGGATTTATTTATATTCTATAATTGAAACTTTGTAGCCTTAAGTGGAGGCCTAGGCTGGCCTTGGTGTACAGAAACTTGGCTTCCTCCATTACCAGGGAAACCCAAGCCTCCTTCCTGCTCTTTCCATGGCCTTAGCCATCTTGATTGGGTCAATATGCATACTTGCTCCTGATTGGCTAGTGGACATGGCTTGTGGGTATTGTGGAGTGATGGTTAATTTACATATTACTATTTTATTATATAGCATAGTTTTTGAGCCACTAGATGCAATCACTAGGGGCTAATTTGCTCTTACGGAAAATGAATCATACCAGTATAGTTTATTACTCTTTGATATCAAGGAAATTCACAATACAAGTAAATTTGAACTTCATCAATGATATTCAAGTTGATATTTTATAGGCATTGAATGAGATAAATGTAGAGAAACTGGAGAAATATGTCTAGTTATTAGTAGAATTTGGGAAATTATTAGATGCTTGAGTGGCCACAGCCAAAGGGACTGATTAAGAGACTACTATGAAAGGCATACTTATAAAATATATGTGTAAGAAGTAATTGGAAAGAATAGTAAATAAATTAAATGACAGAATCAAGATATAATTCTATATGATTGGAATATACTAGAGTGATGGTCAAATCTAACAAGATATAGTTAACATGGATAAAAACCAGGTTATATATTTATATCCAGAAAACCAACTGTATACATATCCATTTGGAAAAATACAGCAGCTGCTATGAATAAGAAATTTAAATATTTTTACTCATTAGTATCTGTCAGTAGTGCTAAGGAAACTAGTCTGATCCTAAGATATATCAAGTGAAATTTAGCTTTTAGATGAAGGAGGCCCATATCACATAATCTTTTGTGCTTTACAGACTATATCAGGAGTATTGTGTTAAATTCTGAGCCCTACCTTGTAGGTGAATCTTTCCTTCTAATTTTATATCATAAAGACAACAGTTACAATTCCACCTGGAAAATTCATGATTTCCAAATCTACACCTTTAGCCATAACCTTTTTCTGGTTCTCACATGTACATTTTTAAGTGCTCACTAGACTTCTTTAATTGGTTGTGCTCTTGGCATTTCAAATTCAAGACATCAAATATTAAAGTCATTGTTTCCATCCCATATGTCACTACTACCACAGAAGTGCTCACACAATAAAACCTCTTCTTATATGCGTTTTTTTTTTTTTTGTCTCTGATCATGGCCCTTATCTGCTTTATCCATATTCTGAAGCATGGAAATCATCCTTGATTCATTTTTCCTCACTCCATATACCCAATGTTAGTCACAATTTCCTATCATTTATACTCATGCATCTTTCTTTAGTCCTCCTACTTTCTCCATCTCTACTTGTCACTAGAACATTGAAGATTCTGCTCAGGCATCACATTATAAGCTGTCTGTGAATATCCCCCTTTTCACCTATTAGGCCCTGTCTCTTTCAAGTATATTTAGATACTTTTTACTCCATATCCTTAAGATATCCTATTTATAATTTTGTTATAGCACTTGTCACAGAACTTTGTAAATGTTTTCCATTTCCCCACTATTAGACTAAGTGTCCTGAGTAGTGGGGAATTTTATACTGTTCATTATAGTGCCATTTTACCTAGCACAGTGACTGACACATAGAAGGTATAAAAATCACTATTTTATAGTGCATAAGATGGCTCAAAACCATGTTTTCTAAAAATCAGTGGAACTGAAAATATTTATCAAAGGAAAAAAAAAGAATCTCAAGAGTGCCCTACTGTCTTCAGATATTTGAAGGGTTGACTTATGAAAGAGGGATTCAACTTGTTTTCAGTGGCCATGAAGACTAGGATGAATAGAAGAAAGTGTCAAGGAAAGTGAATTGGTTTAATTTGATAAATGGTTTACTAAATGATCAATGCAAACATCAAGTGAGCTGTCATTTATGTTGTGACAATTTCCTGCTACTGAAAGTTTCGAGTTATGAGATAGATGACTGCTTGTGGAGGGCATTGCAGATACCACTTACCTATAAAGTATATGGATAAAATTGATTATCTTAAAGTTCTTATCTATCCTGAAAATTTTTATCATCATGTTTTAAAATTCCATGAATTATCAGTTGAGCACATGCTTCTAAATCAGCAAATCATAGTCATAGGATGTTGGTCTCTGAAAAAAATATAAAAATATAATATTTGTCAGATTTAGCAAATAAAAATATAGGATTTCAATTTTAGATGGTAAAGAGGAATGTTTTAATATATATTTAAATCATGTAATATTTGGGATTTGCTTATAATAAAAAATTACTATTTATCCAAATTAAAATTTAATTGGTTATACTAAATTTCATATGGCAATACTATCTCTAATGCCATGTACAAAATATTCAACTACTAATATCATTTATGATCATATAGGAGGTGGAGTTTTAATTTTTTTCTGTGTAAAAAATGGGTTCCAGTTTCAGCTCATATTTTAAGATAAAGTGACTTTCCTCATTAAAAGTAGTTTATAATGCACTACCATTACAAAAGTGACTGAAGAACATTTAACCTGGAGACACTAAAGACAGTGCATCTGACTTAAAGAGACACACAACTACAGCATCATGCAGCTTTATAAAGCATGTTGTTGAGCATATGTAGAGGTAAAGCTGCCCTTAGAAATAAGTATACTTTGCCGAAACCGGTTTGGCTCAGTGGTAGAGCGCGGTCTGCGGACTGAAAGGACCCAGGTTCGATTCCGGTCAGGGGCATGTACATTGGTTGCTGGCACATCCCCGGTAGGGGGTGTGCAAGAGGCAGCTGGTCGATGTTTCTCTCTCATCGACATTTCTAACCATTTCTAACTCTCTATCTCTCTCCTTCCTCTCTGTAAAATATCAATAAAATATATTTTTTAAAAAGAAATAAGTATACTTTGAAAACCTCAATACTAAGCATTTTGAGTGTGAGCAAGTTTGTACACAAAAGCAAAAATGAGTAATAAAGCCTTAAAGAAAGAAATGGAGAGCCCAGTGCACACCAGATGCCATGAGACAACTCATACTGAAGGGTTAATCACATTAATATATAATGAGGATCTCCAAACAAATAAGAAGTAAGCTAGTAGATAAATAGGCAAAGGATATTAACAGTATGCTGAAAAATAAGTACATATAGCCTTTGTAATTATTTTAATCATATTTATTCATAAGTGATATGCTAATTAAAGTTATGTTGAAATGCCATTTACAATTTTTCAGAATGAAACAAATCTAAAGAATAATGAGGCTATGATATAGATAGGAGTTCAATCTAGTGAAATCAATATTCAAATATGTTCACTTCTATGAAATTAATCTACAAATATATTCACAAGGTGCAAAATAAAATATCTATCTATATCTATATTTATATCTATCTATATCTATATCTATATCTATATCTATATCTATATCTATATCTATATCTATATCTATCTATCTCTATCTATACCTATATCTATATCTATCTATACCTATATCATCTAAAAGCCTAAGTGACCATCTGACTGTCCAACTGATAGCTATAACATGCAATGACCACTGGGGGCAGATGCTCTGACTAGTAGCTATGAGGTGCACTGACTACCATGGGTCAGATGCTCAATGCAGGAACTGCCAAGCCGCAGTAACTTGGCAGCTGCAGTTGTTAAATGACATACCCAGAACTAGAGAGGAGGGAGCCCGATTTTGGGTACATCATCTGAGAACTACCCTCTTGCAATCTGGGACCCCTCAGGGGATGTCGGAGAGCCAGTTTCAGCCCAATCCCTGCAGGCGAGGCCAAGGGACCCCACTGGTGCACAAATCCATGCACTGGGCCTCTTGTATGTGTGTGTGTGTGTGTGTGTGTGTGTGTGTGTGTGTGTATAGATAGATAGATAGATAGATAGATAGATAGATATAGATATGTTTACTAATTGCAGTGTTATTTGTAATACCATAAGCAATGCAAATGTCTGTTAAATTAATCTAATGATGGTGTGTAGGATAGACTGAAGAGGGTGGTATTATCTTAATCACTTCCAAAGAAGAGAGGTGGGTGAATCTTAGAATATCTTGGAACATGTCTCTAAGAAAGTTAGAGCAATAGTTGGTTTTTGGGACACACGTGTACTTAAATAATGTTCTTCCAAAAAAGACCACTTAAATTATAACTCTTACTGGAACACCTCTTTAATGCTGTGTGTTCAAAAAAAATAGATACAAAACACTAAAGTTGGCAATATATATTGAAATTAAATATGTATATTTGACCCAACAATTGCACTCCTAAGAATGTATCTTAAATATATTAAACAATTACCCAACATTTTGTGTAACAGATGTTCACTGAACATTGTTGAATAGTACAAAAATTGATGACATTTTGAAAAGTGTCTATTTAGGTCCATTGCCCATTTTTTTTTGGGTTGTTTATCTTCCTTTTGTTAAGTTTACGAGTTCCCTGTAAATGTTGGAGATTAAACCCTTATTGGTGATAACATTGGAAAATTTTCTCAAAGTGGGCTTTCTTGCTGTTTTGTTGATGGTTTCCTTTGCTGTGCAAAACCTTTTAATTTTGAGGTAGTCTCATTTGTTTATTTTATCTTTAGTTTCCATTGCCCTAGGAGCAGTATAATTGAAGAAATTGTTTCAGCATATGTCTGAGATTTTGCTGCCTGTGGATCCCTCTAGAAGTTTTATGGTTTCTCGTCATATGTTTAAGTCTTTATCCATTTTGAGTTTATTTTTGTGTATGGTGTAATTTGGTGGTCTAGTTTCACTTATTTTTGCATATATCTATCAATTTTTCCAGCACCATTTATTGAAGAGACTGGCTTGACTCCATAGTATGCTCATGCCTCCTTTGTCAAATATTAATTGGGCATAGTAGTTTGTGTTGATTTGTGGATTCTCTAATCTATTCCATTGATCTATATGTCGGTTCTTGTGACAGTAGCAGGCTGTTTTGAGAATACTGGCTTTGTAATACAGCTTGATATCTGGCATTGACATTCCACCTACTTTGTTCTTTCTCAGGATTGCTGCAGATATTCGGGGTCTATTTTTATTCCAGATCAATTGCTGGGAAGTTCGTTCTAGGTCTGTGAAATATGCCATTGGTATTTATTTTAATGGGGATTGCATTGAATCTATAGATTGCTTTGGGTAGTATGGACATTTTGATGATGTTGATTCTACCAATCCATTAACATGGTATATTCTTCCATCAGTTTATGTCTTCCTCTATCTCTTTTTTCAGTGTACTGTAGTTTTTTACATATGGGTCTGTTATCTCCTTAGTTAAATTTATTCCTAGGTATCTTAATTTTTTTGTTGCTATGTTAAATGTGATTGCTTTTATAGTTTCTCTTTTTGTAAGTTCACTATTGGTGTGAAGAAATGCCATAGATTTCTTGGCGTTGATTTTGTATCCTGCTACATTGCCAAATTCATTCATTAAGTCTAATAATTTTTTGATGGAGTCTTAGGGTATCGTGTCATCTGAAAATAAAGACAGTTTTACTTCTTTTCCAATTTGGATGTCTTTTATTTCTTATTCTTATCTTATAGCAAAGGCTAGTACTTCCAGTACTATGCTGAACAGAAATGGTGACAGTGGGCATCCCTGTCTTATTCCTGTTCTTAGGAGAAATAGTTTTAGTTTTTGTCCATTTAGTATGATGTTGGCTGTGGGTCTGTCATATATGGCTTTTATTATGTTGAGGTATGATCCTTCGGTTCCCACCTTGTTGAGAGTTTTTATCAAGAAAGGGTGTTGGATTTTATCAAATGCTTTTTCTGTGTCAATTGATATGACTGTGTGATTTGTATATCTCAATTTGTTTATGCTATGTATCACATTTATTGATTTGCGGATATTGTACCATCCTTGCAACCCTGAGACAAATCTTACTAGGTCATAGTATATGATCTTTCTGATGTATTACTGGATCCAACTTGCTAGAATTTTGTAGAGGATTTTGGCATCTATGTTCATGAAGGATATTGGCCTATAATTCTCTTTCATTGTATTCAAAAGAAAACAGAACAAGGACTTGTATGCGTGCATATAAGCCTAACCAAGGGGCACACAGACACCAGGGGGGTGAGGCCATGAGTGGGGGTGGGGCAATGAGTGGATGAGGACACTTATGCAATATTCTAATTAGTAAAGAAAATTTAAAAATTGGAAACATTTTAATAGCCATAAAAAAGAAATTAAATAGAGCAGAATAATGTAAAACTGTTAAAATGAAAAAATTGCTCTTTGTGTTCTGATATGGGAAGATTCAGAGCATTATAGTTAACATTTTCTGATTCACACATTCACTGAACTCTTATTGAGCCTGGCATTGTGGTAAGTACTGAAAAATCTAACAGTGCTGAAGATAGACAAGATCACTGCCTCATGAAATTTACATTATAGAGGGAGTGGTATAAGATTCATAGCATGACAGCACTGTATCAATTTAACTTATAAGAAAATAGAATTTGTAACAATTAATGACATTGCAGTTTTATGAGGTATATTAAATATATAAATGAAATAATCATAAATTATAATGTGTAATAAAGATCATAAAAAAGCATAAAAGCATAAAGAAGGGAGCTGATAGAATGAGCAATAAAAATCAGAAGGGCTACTTTAGAAAAGAAAGACGTCTCTAGGGGTTCACACTGAAGTTGAAGCCAATGGAATGAGAAAGGGCCAGCCATAAGAATAATTCAAGAAATATAACTCTGACTTTTTAAAAACATGAGCCTGTATTATTTGTATAATTGCAAATATTATTCATCAGCAAGTTGCTAAAAATATAATCCCACCATACTTGTTGTTTTATATTCAGTATTTATTATTCTAATAAGTAATAATGATGCCATTGTCTTTTGACATGGATAGCCAAAGGGCACATCCACTTGTCAGGTTTCTTGTAGGCCAGAATGGGTTGCTCTCTGAGTTTCCAGGGGACTTGAGAAACCTGCTTCTTACTGGTTTTTATATTAGACTAGAGGTCCAGTGCACGAATTTGTGCATGGGTGGAGTCCCTTGGCCTGGGTGGCAGATCATGGCCAATCAATCATGGCTGATCAGGGCCAGCTGGCCAGGTAAAGAGACTGCAGGAGGTTGCCTAGCCATGGGAGGTTGGAGGTCGGAGTGTGCTGACCAAAAAGGGGCAGCTCCTGTGTTGAGTGTCTGCTCCCTGGTGGTCAGTGCACGTCATAGTGACCGGTTATTCTGGTAGTTCTGTTGTAACAGTTGCTTAGGCTTTTATTATATAGATTTAAGATACCTGGAAGTACAGTCCATCAATAATACGTGCTGCTTGATGAAGCTGTGCAGCTTCTTATTTTTTGAATGGCTGACATGTAGTTGAGTTGGGGCGTGTCTTCAGGGGTTTAATCAAACTTGTTTCTTCTAAATGCCTCTTTACTGCCTAAGGAGACATAAATGAATTTAGAAAATAAGTTTCAGTGTTTGTTTGTTTGTTTTTACTTCTCCTTTGTTTTAGTTTCCCCAAAGGGTAAGATGCTGATTAGGGACTTTGGAGATAGAACTTCTTTAAATGATTGTCTCAACACTGAAATAAAACCTTTGGGGAGATTTTTCCTGCATTCTCAGTCTGATCCACTTTACAGTTGTTCCTATATAGTTGCTGTTTATAAGATAGGGGCTTGGACTGATTTGCAAGGATTCTATGCATGGCTTGAAAATGTTCTAGTAAATTTTATTACTTGGTTTGGGAAGTAGTGCCACTAACTTTCAACTGTTTGTTTGGGTCAGGAGGTAACATACTTTTGGGGTAATCAACTGTGATATAAATTATTCCATTGCTCCTCTGAGTGACTTCAGGTTGCTAAGCAACTCAGTTCTGTGTTCTTGTCCTGCTGAGTCTTCCCAGTCTATTGTTAGATTCAAGTTATTACAGCAGTTCAGTCCATTGCTAGAGCAAGATTATTTATCAGCAGATAATTGGGAAAGAGTGAGTAAAGAAAACAAAATGGCATGAAGTGATAACATTGATGGAATTGAATATATCAGAAAATATTTTTTGCACATAAAGAAAGCCATCGTCTTGAAGCATTGCTGTTTCTAGACTTTTGGGAACTTTCCCAGTTCAACCTTTACTCCATCTTAGAAATCATATGTGGGGAATAACATTTGAAAATATCTTTCTCTGTAAAATACAGCATAGGGAGTGGTCAATAATATTGTAATGTCTATATATGGTGTCAGGTGGGCACTACAATTATTAATGTAGTTACTTCGTAAGGTATATAAATGTCTTATTGCTATGCTGTACACCTCAAACTAATATAATATTGTATGTCAACTAAAATTAAAAATAAATTTAACAAGCAAAAAAAGACATCTTTCTCTTATTTAGTTACAAACAAATGTGTGTTGATAATTGTTTAATAACTGGGGGGGGGGCAGAATGACAGAGGCTGATTTTAGCATTTGATGATTTTTATGATGTAAATACTACCACCAAGGCTGATTTCAAGTAACTGACATACACTCCTGAACTCAGAGTTGGGAAGAGATATGTACAATCAACTTTTGAGATAGATCACTCTTGATCCTACCAAAACATGGTAAGTGTTAGGTCTGAAATTATCACTGGTGTTCGGTTCCAAATAATCCTTGTCTCAGGTTCTACTTTTAGGGGACCTTGTATAATAAAGCTCTCCAAACACATTTTGCCTTCATCATTTAAAAATTGCTAAAACTAATTGATAACATTTATTGAGATCTTACTATAAACCAAACACTATTCTAAATGCTATTTATTATTTAAATTATTTCATGTAATTCTCATAGCCATCTATGTTAGGGGTATTATTTTATTTCATCTTTTAAAAAGATTTTATTTAAGATCTTTATAGAACAACATACAGACTCCAGATCCAGCTTTAATAACAATTTTATAGATGAGAACAATAAGGCTTAGACAGATTAATTAATTTTTCTAGTGTCACAGTTTTAGATAGTATATCTGTGCTTCAAGAATTCAGTTTTGTCAGTTTTTGATGCTCCTGTGTTCTATGAAGTGTTCCGGAAGCTTACGACCTGAATTTTCTTGGATAGTGCTTCCATTCCTGCCTTTCCTTCATAATTTTACAGATACAGAATCAGACTGGGGGCCAGTAAGTTGTCTCATTAGCTGTCTAACTGAGCTTTCTAAGTTTTCCTTTCACACACAATATGTTAGTTCTGCCCACATGCCTTGACCTGCCTACCTGTCCTGGCTTTCTCCATTATAAAGAAGGCACATAAAATTAGACTTTTGACCACACAATTACCATCAGCTCACAAATGCCTTTTTAGTTATTTGTGATCCAAGGACACTTTGAAAACCAGCATTTAGCTACCAGGGAGATATTTTAGTACTGTGATGCTCTATACAAATGCCATGATGCCTGAATATGCAAATTAGGAAGGCAGGAGTCTATAATACCCTCATTAAGTGGCCAAGAGAGACATTTTCTGTTTTATTGTCTAGAAAAAAACAACTGTATAGAGAAACTGCTTCTCTCTCTAGTTCCCTAATAACCCTCTTGTTTTCTCTCCCCCCTTTGCCCTCAGACCTTCTTTAAGCTTATGAAAAACTCTTAATTTTCTGACCAAGAGCTTCACAATTCATCAAGAATGATCTTATAGTTGGTGCTTCATCAAAGGATGACTGGTTTGACCTTCAAGCATGAATGAAAATAATTTAGTTTAAGAACATGTCAATAAGCAATTCACCCAGCCCTTGTAGATTTAATAACATCTATCAAAAATTTTTCTTAAAAATTTTCTGACCTTCCTATAATGTGTTCTCCAAAACATATAGGTTCTATTTATCACATTGATCAGAAAGATTGACATCTATCTACTCATTTCACTAAGTGACAAATTAGTTCAATAATTAGTAGAAACATCAATGAAGTTTCTAAGTTCACCATTTTGTATTATGTTAAGGACCGTGTCTTAAGTTACATTCTAAGTATCAGAAATATTATTTTTGCATGCCTTTCTTTGGCATGCAAAGGAGAAAATAATCTGTTACACAATCTTGATGTTATCTTTTAGTATGAAAATAAACAGGTAAATCAGTTATACAATTTGAATATTTAACATTAAATATAATTTTAATGAGTTATTCATTAAATTATTTTGTAGTTGTCATAATATGGAAAATATCATCGAAATTTTACAACTTGCAATTTTTAGTGTTATAAAGATAGCTTGTGAAAGTGGATTTTCTTAAGAATCTAGATTTTTCTTTGATTTAGATCAATTTAAAACCTTTGAGGGAGAGACTTTTTAACTCCTCAAAAAATGTAGTCTTTTTTTTTTCTGAGGGAAAGAAAAAAGATTACAAATACTGGCATGAACATGTAATTTAAAATGGAAACTATAGCCGAAACCGGTTTGGCTCAGTGGTAGAGCGTCGGTCTGCGGATTGAAAGGTCCCGGGTTCGATTCCGGTCAAGGGCATGTACATTGGTTGCGGGCACATCCCCAGTAGGGGGTGTGCAAGAGGCAGCTGGTCGATGTTTCTCTCTCATTGACATTTCTAGCTCTCCATCTCTCTCCCTTCCTCTCTGTAAAATATCAATAAAAAACAAACAAAAATAAAAAATAAAATGGAAACTATAAAATATTCCTGAATATTTAATATACTATTATATGTAAGAGTGAAATTAATTCAAATAAATTCTACTGGTATCTGAAATTAGAAAATGAATCTGCCTGAAATAGAAGAGTGAAATCAACCCATATTTGGGAGTGTTTTATTAATAGTTTACAAACTTTGATAAGATTCACAGTGATCTCAACAACTTATTTCAATAATTTTAACTAGAATGTCTGAAGAATAAAAGTAATGTCCTTGATTTCTGAATCAAGACAAATAACATAAAAAAAATCCTGCATTGGTTATATGAATATCACTTTATTTTATTGACTAAAATTCCCACATTTTTAGAGTACAAGCCAAAGAAAAAAATTAATAGTAGTATATACTTTTCCAATACTTCAATCTTTTACAAAATATTTTAAAGCTGTATATCTCTCCAATATCTCTGTCACTGAGATGGAACTTGCAGATGCATCAAAAAATGACTAAATGGTGTGTTGGAAGAGTTAGAATATAGAAGGGCCTTACAGAATAAAATAATATTTTATGAGTTGACTGTGAATTAGCTTAAAAGGCAATTAATTTTCATTTATCTAAAATTACATGTGAATATAGTGATTTCTAGGTAATGTCATTTTGCCAGAGGTCCTTCCAAAACAAATAGTGAATATGCAATGCAAATGTTCAAACTCAGATCAAAGCCTGAGCAGTAAGTTAAGTTACACCAAGTTTTTTGTGCAGATCTAATTTTTCAAATGTTTACACTATCCCGTTGTGTAACTTTGAGACTATTCATTTTCATCTTTTTTTGCAGTACTCTTCCAAACTACTTTATTTCTCAATTGCCTATAAAGTTGCCTTTCTTTAAAAATGCCTTAAAAACAGGGAGAATATTAGACCATATAATTTTTCTTAGGAATCATGGGAGCCAATTGATATGTCTTCACCGTAACCAAAATCATGAGTCATTATGTCAGAACACATTAAGTAGAGTCTATAATGTAGACTCCTGAGATACATCAGGATCATCTGAGAATGTCTTTAAATGTAGATTCTTGGACCCCAGATCCCAAGGTATTCTTTTTCATTAGGTATAGAGTTGAGCTCAGAAATTTTCTCACTTTTAAAAACCACTATCTTTTGAAAAACTCTAACATGTTTATAAAGTCCCATCACTATAATTTTCACCATGTAACTATTTTTGTAACTATTCATTTTTACTTATATTGTTGCCTGTTCAATTAGGAGTCAACTTAAATGCAGGTTTTTTTTTTTTTTCTATAAAGCCTTCCATGAGTTCTGCTCCCAGGCACAATGATGTGGTCTTTAGTGTTGTGATGATATGGAATGCTAGTGCATGTGTGTGTGTGTGTGTGTGTGTGTGTGTGAGAGAGAGAGAGAGAGAGAGAGAAGAAGTTGGGTGGTCATGAGTACATACTGAAGTGTTGGATGTTGGTAGGGGATATCTTAACTGAATCTGGAGTATTTTATTCTGAGATTTTGTATCTTAGATTGTGCAATGGAGTTGATATTGTAACTAGGGTAAACTAACAACAAACACTGCCTCTGACTGATTGAAGCAGTAAAATCCAACCTTATCATTTTCATGTCCAGGAAGGAGGTTTAGCAGACATTCATAGCAGTGCATGAAGGAGATGTACATTACACAAAGAGGTGGCTTAGATAGAATTCACCCAACCAGAGAATGAGCAATTTTCTATATTTTTAATAATATCTATATTATATGTGTGCATGCTTTCTAGTTATCAGCAAATTTCTTCTCACCAAGGTGTTGCCTTCCTCACCTGTTGAAGTTTATTTTAAATATATATATATATATATATATATATATATATATATATTAAGCAAAAGTGAATTTTAAAAATAAAATCCAGTTACAAAATACTTTTCTACCACTGTTTAGTAATTTGCTTCTCATTAAAAAATCTTTCCATATTAATTCATGTGACTGAGTCCAATGGGTGATTACTGTAGGCAATTACTACAGGTCAAAAACCTTGAGAAAGTCTTTAATTCCTCAAAGAAGAAACTAAATGAAAGTTTTTCTAGAAGAATAACAACCACAATAGTAGCAAACAAAAACTATTTTTATCTAACTAGTGGCTCAGTGCATGAAATTCATGCACCGGGAGGGTCCCTTCAGCCTAGCCTGTACCCTCCCTAATCAGGAACCTAGGGAGATGTCCAACTCTCGGTTTAGGCAAAATCCCTCTCACAATATGGGACCACTGGCTCCTAACTGCTCACCTTCCTGCCTGCCTAATCACCCCCATTTGCTTCTGCCTGCCTGCCTGATTGCCCCTAACCTCTCTTCCTGCCTGCCTGATCACCTATAACTGCCCTCCCCTGCTGGCTGAATCTCACCCCCAAAGGCCCTCCTCTGATGGCCTGAACTCACCCCTAACTGCTCTCCCCTGCTGGCTTGTATCTGCCTGCCTGATCTCCACTAACTGCCCTCCGCGGCCAGCCTGATCTTGCCTCCAACTGCCCTCCCCTGCTGGCCTGATTTCCCATAACCCCCTGCCAGCCTGATCTCACCCCCAACTGCTTTCCCCTGCCAGCCTAACTTCCTCTGTCTTAGCCTCCATCACCATGGCTTTGTTCAGGAGGAAGTTGGACATCCAGAAGATGGCCAGTTGACCTGTTCTAATTAGCATATTACCCTGATATTTGTATAGATAGGTTATATAGGATAGAATTGCTTAAATGTGTGTGTGGGGGTGTTTCAGTAGGTGGAGATGCTCTTGGCAGAGAAAAACACATAATCCCTATATCTGCACTGATTGCAAACCATATACACTATACTGCCAAACTGGTCATTAAAAATTGAACTGCTTTCTTACACTCTACACCAAACAGCTATTGCCTTAAAACCCCTCCTCAGCCCCCACTTTAGGTTCTGCCTTCACAGTTCACCAAGATTAGATTCTGATTGGTCAGCTTCTATGCCAGTCAGCATCAAAATCTTTGCCTCCTAGACAGTCATTGGCTCCTTACAGTTCACCCAGATTTGGTTCTGATTGGTTGGTTTCTATGCCAGTCAGCATCTCCGAGCCTATCTCTGGGCCTGATCAGAGAGGTGGAACTGATCAGCAGCCTTCACCGAGGCCCAGAGAGAAACAGAGGTGTGGCTACTGGTAAAGCCCAGAGAGAAAGAGATAAGTAAGGGATGATCAACAGCTGCCATGGAGGCTGCAGATGAGACCCTGCCACTCTCTCCCCAGGCCACTCTCCGGGCCTGATTTGCAGCCCCCTCAGCAGTCAGTGCTGGGTCACTTCACCTGCAGCAGCAGCAGTCAGTATTGGGTCACCAAGGCAACCCAGCATTGACTACAGGACTGACTTCTGGTAGCCTTCGGTCATCTTGGACATTACACACCCTAGGTTTTTATATATTAGGATAACTCTAGTTTTTCTACTAGAAAGTCCTAGTTCTAGACACTAGCCAATGTCTAGAGGAATGCATATAGTAAGACTTCAGATTATAATGTAGCCAATCCACCTATAGAACTGAAATATTTCTTGTAGGAAACTTCCAAGTATAGATTGTATTAAAACATTTAAGGATGAAGCACATCTTATAGCTGAAGTAGATAAATTTGAGTATCTTTCATTTTATTTAGCATCCAATATTTGCCATAAAGTCTTTTCTAAAATTATGTGAATCATTGTCATCATCACTACTTACCTGTGTAAGAATGTTGATGATTATTATTCTCCCAGAATAATTATGATAGTTTCCTTTTGAGTATAATTTAGTGTGGTGTCAATGTTGTTAGCCAAATTATGTGGATATGAAAGAAATGAAAAAAGAAATTTCTCCAATAAATTTTCAATTCCAAACTGAATTATATACTCAGCTTTTGTATCTAAGTCTCATTTACAGTTTTTGCAGGTTACATGTGTTTATCATATCACTTTATTTTATTTCTTTTGTTTAGGCTGTTAAGAAATAAACGGATTAGCCCTAGCCAGTTTGGCTCAGTGGCTAGAACATTGGCCTGTGGACTGAATGGTCCAGGGTTCAATTCCCAATCATTGCACATGCCTGGGTTGCAGTCTCATTCCCCAGTAGGGGGCATGCAGGAGACAACTGATCCATGGTTCTCTCTCATCATGGATGTTTTTCCCTCCCCCTCTCCATTCCTCTCTGAATCAATAAAATGTAATAAATAAATAAATAAATAAATAAATAAATAAAGTAACAGTTCTAACCCTGAGCTGCTCATTTATATGTCTATAATTTATTTTCTCAAAGTTGATCTTTTTCTCAACTGAATGGATGGTTAGTCATTTTGCAGTTCCTACATATTTCTTTAGGCTAGTTGGTTATGCTTAAAGCCTAGCTGCTTTTCTACATTCTCACATCATTCTGGATTACTTAAAAAGGAAAAATTAGAAGACATAATTATGATGTACAAAATTTTGATGTGTTGGGTTCACTCTCCTGTCCATTTTCTCTTACATGTTTATGAGATGCCTCTCTCCAATCATGTCTTCCTACCAGGTGCCAATTCTGATTTTTCTTTATCCTCTTACTTACCAACTAATCACTCCCCATTCTATTTAATGTATACTTAATATATATATATATATATTTTTTTTTTCTCCTAAGATGATTTGATACTTGAAAATAAGAATCAGATCATATTCATATTTGAACCATCTCAAGGTACATTGTGCATAATAGGAATTCAATATATTTATAAAAACAGTGAATGGATTATTGAATAAAAATATTTAGGGTGTGTCCCTACACAAGAACATTGCTATTTTTTATTTTATTTTACATATACTTATATTTAATAATCTATACTAATAAAAAGATAATATGCTAATTAGACTGGGAGTCTTTCCAGGAGACCTTCCAGATGTCCTTCTGGACAAAGCCATTGTGGTGGGGCCAAGGCAGAAGCGGTTAGGGGCGATCAGTCCACAGGGGGGCCAGTTGGGGGTGATCAGGCGAGTGGGGGGAGGTTGGGGGCGATCATGCTGGTGGGGGGTCAGGTGGGGGTGAGCAGGCTGGTGGGAGGCAGTTTGGGGCAAGTAGGTCAGCAGGCAGAGTGGATAGGGGTGAGCAGATGAGTTGTTAGGAGTCAGCAGTCCTGGATTGTGAGAGGGATGTCTGACTGCCCCTAAGGGGTCCCAAATTGGAGAGGGTGCAGGCTGGGCTGAGGGCCACCCACTATGTGCATGAATTTTGTGCAACGGGCCACTAGTCTGAACATAAAAGTTAAATAGAAATATCTAAGTTTTAACAGTTAAACAAAATTAAACAAAACAATATTCTAAACCAGGCACTACTTGCACTCTTTTTAAAATATAATTCTGAGTTCTACATTTTCCCTAATTATTTACAATTGTCTTTCTCATCCCAATAATTTAATTCTTATAACTGTTAGTCCTAATAAAATATATTATAGTTATATTATAGTACAATAATAATAATATATTATTATACCATAGAGTCCAATAATTCACCCAGTGTGGACATTTAGGCTTTAAATTATTTTTAGGTACTATAAAAAATAATAAACTTCTTACCAAAATATAACTTTAAAAAATAATTTATTATTTAGGAGTATAGTTGCAAGGTAACATTACCAATTCAAATGCTATAATAAAAAACTGATATCAAAATATATTTTTTTAAAAAACTGATATCAGCAATAAATGTGATTTTTTTTAAAATTCCAAGAGTTTATACTTTTTACTACAATTGTTTTACACATGTGAGTATTTTGATATTTTTAATAAGGAACTTGGGTCAACCATAATGCTTAGGCACAAAAGAAGAAACTTTTTTTTACTATAGCCCTGCATGGTGTCTCTGAAGCACACTGTAGAGGCAGCACCTACTCATTAGGCTGCCTCCAGTAATCACTGTATAGATCAGCACAATCAATAGCCTCATTTCGTAAATGGCTTCTTGCAGAGTTACAGGTATTTACAATCTATAAAATCAAAGAAGCTTTGTCAAGTATTCCTGCTTAATGACCCAGCACATCAATTTCAAAGCTATTTCAAATTTCCCAATGGAGGTAAGAAATCTGTGATTTCAAAGAGAAATGTTGTTTTTTCTCCTGTGGACACTCTTAAGTCTTTAGGTTTTTAGGAGTTTTACAATTATATTTAAGGAATCAATTCACTTGAATTTAAATAAACTGATGTTCTCAAACCAAAGCACAAAACATGTTACATGATAGGCAGTTCCTCCCTCTATTCCTCTTTAAAAAACACCTTCACTGTATTACATCTGAATGTTTGTGGTGATGATTATTTCTGAGGGCTGATCGTCTGTGCACAAGCAAATCAGTCATCCCGTGTCTCATTATCAAATTTTTGCTTATTATTTTCTTGATGCAGTGTCAGGGGAGTGTTAGACCAAATTCATTAGTATTTGTCATGTAGTAGAACTTGTTTGTTTCTTTGAGTGAGCAAGTACAATTGGATAGATGGGTATGAAGCATCTTAGTGTTGCTAAAATAGCTTGTTTGATTGCTTGTGTGTGATAGTGTCCTGTAGAAAATATTATTAAAAAATAATTTGCAAAAGACTTCAAGAGATAAAGTGTTAGAGAGTGGGAATTTTTGAGCACTCCGGAGAGGCTGTGGACCATGCCCCAGATAGAGTTGCCAGTGTTGACACCAGGCCAGGCCTTGAGATATGGTCTCATGGCCCCTTCCCCTTGCACCTCACAAAATAGCCTTGCAAGATAGAACACTGTCAGCTTTCTGAAGAACAGGATGACCCGGTGAATAACATTGTCATCATTGGCATAATCTTGATGTTACTTGGGAAAACTCTGTTGTTTTAGGATTACTTGTTCTGCAAAAACAGGATGTGGTTAATGTGCTTAAAAGTGGTCCTACACAAAGGGTTGCTGCTGCTCTCTGACCTCTCCCTTTCTGGAAGGCAGAACAGCTGCAGGCCGGCAATAAAGGCTCTCTAAATTTTAATTTGGTTCAGAGTACAGTGGTCTTTACTCATGTTCTCTCCACAACAAAGAGAACCTGAGTTCTCATGGTCATCTATATATATGAATAAATGCCTACGTGGCCCTCACACCCTCACGTTATCACAACATGGCTGGCTCCATGTCATCACAAGATGGCCACCCCATGTTGTCACAAGATGGCCATCCCCAAATCATCACAAGATGGCTGCCACAAGATGGCCAGCAGGGAGGAACAGTTGTGAGTGACCAGACCAGCAGACGAGGGCAGTTTGAGGCAACCAGGCCAGGAGGGGAGTGGTTAGGGGGCAATCAGGCAGGCACGCAAGCATTTAGGAGCCAGCAGTCCTAGACTGTGAGAGGAATGCAGTCCTAGACTGTGAGAGGAATGTCCCCTGAAGGGTCCCAGATTGGAGAGGGTGAAGGCTTGGCTGAGGGATACCCCCCAAGTGCACAAATTTTGTGCATTAGGCCTCTAATATATATATATATATATATATATATATATATATATATATATATGCTAATAAAAGAGAAACATGCAAATTAACCCTCACTCTACTAAGCCCACTAGACAATCAGAGAAAGTATGCAAATTAACCCAACAAATATGGCGGTTAAATTGCATTCACAGAGGGAGTGAAGACTGAAGACAGTATAGGAAGAAGGAGGGAAAGTTGAAAGGGAAGCAGCAGTGGCAGTGGGAGGGAAAGCATGGAGGTGGGGTGGGGTGGGGGGTGGCAGCAGCAAGAGGGAAGGCATGGGAGGGGTAAAGGAGGTTGGAGGGAAAGCGAGGGAGGTCAGCAGGGGTGGCGGTGGCAGGAGGGTAGCCAACCAGAAGCCCTGCTCTTGCAGGAATCTTCCTGCAATGGGTCTCTAGTGTATATGTATATATATATATATATATATATATATATATATATATATATATATATATAGAGAGAGAGAGAGAGAGAGAGAGAGAGAGAGAGAGCCAGTGACTGGCTCTCAACCAGCTTGGCTGTGGACTGAAGGGTTCCAAGTTCAATTCTGGTCAAGGATCTGTACCTTAGTTGCAGACACATCCCCAGTAGGAGATGTGTGGGAGGCAGCTGATCAATGTTTTTCTCTGATTGATGTTTCTAACTCTCTATCCCTCTCCCTTCCTCTCTGTTAATAAAATACATTTTTTTTAAAAAAAAGCCAGTGACAGGAATTCTGTAATGACTAGAATGACTGGTCGCCCTGATGCCCACTGCTGCCAGAAAACTGGCTTGATCAGGGGGTGGGGTTGGCCAGCCAACATTCCATATTCCCTTCCCCAGCCACCCCACCCCTAATGGCTCCCCCCAATAGGGGGCATGGCTGGCCAGACAACCTCCTGAAGCCCCTTCCCACACCTGGCCGCACTCCAGATGGGCCTATCACCTTGATCAGGGGCAGAGTTGGCTGGCCAACTACCTGTGGCCCCTTCCCCTGGCTGACCTCATCCCCAATGGGCCCCCATCACCCCAGTTGGCCTGTGGCCCCTCCCCCAGGCAGCTCCACCCCAATGGCAGTCCTCCACACCAATTAGGGGTGGGGCTGGCCAGCCAACCTCCCACAGTATCTCCCCTGATCACTGACCCCAAATCAGTCTCCCCAACCTCAATCAGGGACAGGGGTTCCACCAGCCAATCACCTGCAGATCCTCCTTCCAGCTGGCTCAGCCCTGATTGACCCCAATTGAGGTAGGCCTGTTGGCCAACCTCCCTCCATCTCCATCTCCCAACAGGACCAGCCTTAATCCACCCCAATTGGAGACAGGCCAGCGGGACCCTACCCACACATTAATTTGTGCACTGGGCCTCTACTATAACCCTATCTAATAAAAGAGTAATATTCAAATTAACCATCACTCTGCTTCACCCACCAGCCAACCCACCAGCCAATCAGAGCAAGTATGCAAATAAACTCAACCAAGATGGCTACAGCCATGGAGAGCAGGAGGGAGGATTGAGTTTCCCAGGCAACAAAAGAAGCCAAGCTTTCTGCTTGCCCTAGCCAGCCTAAGCCTCCACTCAAGGTTACAGAGTTTCAATTATAGAAGGTAAATAAATCCAAACAGAAATAGCTGCAGCCACGAAGCAAGCACAAGGCTTGGCTCCACTCCAGGCTACAAAGTTTCAGTTGTAGAAGGTAAATAAATTCCAGATACCAGGCCATTGCTTGGGTTATCAGGGGGCGTGGCCTGCCTGAAAACCACCACAGGCCCCTCGCTCAGGCTGCCCCACGCCCCAAGGGAACCCCCACCCTGATCTGAGACACCTTTCAGGGCAAACCAGCTGGCCCCTACCTGTGCACCAGGCCTCTATCCTATCTAATAAAAGAGTAATATGCAGATTTACCATCATTTCAACATACAATAGCTGCCCCCATGTGGTCAAAGATCTTTCCCCCTTTTGGATACCAGATGGCCATCAGAGTATGGCCAGCAGGGGAGGGCAGTTGGGAGGGCCCAGGCCTGCAAGGGAGGGCAGTTGGAAGGGATGAACCCTGCAGGGGAGGGCATTTTGGGGTGACCAGGCTGGCAAAGGATGGAAGTTGGGGGCAAACAGGCTGGCAGGAGAACAGTTAAACATCAATCAGGCTGGCATGGGAGTGGTTACAGGGTGATCAGGCTGGCAGGCAGAAGCAATTAGGGGCAATCAGTAAGACAGGCAGGTGAGCAGTTGGAAGCCAGAAGTCCTGGATTATGAGAGGGATATCCAATTGCCCATTTAGGCCCAATCCCACCGGGATCGGGTCTAAAGGGGTAGTTGGACATCCCTCGAGGAATCCCAGATTGGAGAGGGTGCAGAGGCTGGGCTAAGGGATGCCCCCCACCCCCCAAGCCACATGAATAAATTTCATTCACCGGGCCTCTAGTATAAAATAAACTCCATCTTGGAGTAAGACTGACTTTCAGATGGGCAAATCAAAGAAAATAAATTCAAGTTTGTGTGCTTGGCATAGCGATAATGTAGATCAATATTTCTTTTGTGTGGCTGGACTGAAGAGCTTGTGATTTAAGTGTTTTTCTAAGGGACATAATTGTTAT
The DNA here is from genome assembly GCA_963924515.1 of Vespertilio murinus. NCBI lineage: Eukaryota > Metazoa > Chordata > Mammalia > Chiroptera > Vespertilionidae > Vespertilio > Vespertilio murinus. The sequence continues at coordinate 67,115,210 of OZ004710.1, forward strand.
ATTTAAGAAATTCCCAGAATTAATAACCACATGAAAAGGGTCAGTTTGTTTCTTTCCACTCACCTATGGAGGTAGAAAGAAATCACACATGTCATATTTTTAAATAACAGGTCACAATTATTCATGGTTCCCTAATCTGTATGTTGTTACCTAGGGAACAAAATAAAACTGAATAAAAATGTCCAAATAAAATATCTTATGGAGTAAATCCATTTGTCAAATAAATCTTGTCACATAGAAAGTTTATATTCACACATCAGGAAAAATCTTGGGTTAGAATTTTGAATAGCTGGCTTGACAAGGAAATTATGCACCCAAATCTTTTCACATAAAGGACTATCAGAAATCTGTCCTAGATGTGGTTTGTCACACAGTTTTCTGCTACTTCTTTCACCCTGCCAACATTCATTTGAGCTCTTATTCAGATCCCGTCCTGGCAGTCTCAGTCTGTTTAGTTTATTTCTTCTCTTCTCTATTAGCAGATATTCTTTCTCAACCACATTGGCTGTTACATCCGTGTTAAAGAGTTCTGTTTCCTCCTTACCAATGAGACTTCATTCTTTCCCTATGACAAATGGAGAGATATTTTTGTCCCTCATTTCTGCTCAGCTATGAGAATTTTGTCCATATAGAGGAATTAGTCATTTTGTGGTACTCACTTGCTACTTATCAACCCCTACCCCCTACCCCCACCCCCCAAAAAAAAGACTTTTGGGTCAAAATAGTGCTTTGGTGTGTGGCCCTGATTGCAAAATGGGAATAATTGATTCAGTTAACTGGAATCCTGGATATCGCCATCAAATTGCTATAAAAGACTGGCTAGTCAATCCATATTTGGAGAAGGGTGGATCTTTTAGGTTTCCCTTCTCTATTGCAACCCTGTCAGGGTGGGCTTAGAAGCCAGACATATCCATCAATTAGACCTAACCACAAACAGACAGCCTTAACAAAAGTCTGAGTTACATAAAAATACCTAAACTGGTTTTCTCAGCCATACTAAAAATAAGATCCTTTTGTTTGAATGAAAATTCTGTCTCTCTCACCTTTTCTCTCTTATTTTCTCCATTCCCTCTGTCTCCTCCTATGTATTCATTTATACATAGGCACAAAATCAGTAGGGTTAGGGATAGGGAACATTGAAATTGAATGGTGGAGAATCTTACTGCTTACTGAGTCAACACTGTTGCAGAGTCTGGTGTTTGTTTTTCTTCCTTTTTTCAACTGCCAAGTCAGAATTTGCTGTCAAACAACACAGCATCCTTCTATTTTGCTTCTTTAGTGAGAATGTAGGCAATTTTCAAGAGTAATTTTTAAGACCTCTTTCATTTTTCTAATCATCTTTTCATCAAAATGCAGCCTTCTATCTGGAATAATATTTTCTGACAAAGAGGTAGCCAACAGTGATTACAAATGACAATAAGAGGATTTTAGCTGCATGTCTAAGAGTTTGTCGAGGCTCTAGGCTCTGAGTATTCAGGTAGCTTCTTACTTAATAATGTGCTATCATTGTAATTGTATTTGACTGGTAAAATCGCATTCTTTCTCTTTATCACAAAATAGTTTGAGAATCATTTTGTCTGCGCTTTGGAAGAGGTTACAAAAAGTATCAGTGATCTGAGATTTTGCTCCATGTTGCTAAGCATCTGGATGAAAAATGAAAACTACAGTCAATTATCTAGATTTCTCTATATAGCTAGGTGTACAATATCATGGATAGGGTCTGCCTTTCTCTATAAAGTTAAAAGGACTTTGAGTTTGGTCTTCATGACACTCTGGCAAAGAAACGTTGTAATTTGGATGTTCTGACAATTACAATAAAGGTGTGAAACTTCTGGAATTATTTATAAACCACCTCATATGTCTTTATGTTGAATGTTTAAAAACAGTCTTTGCCAATGTCAGTGTCAGCAGCTAGAATGTTTTACATATTTGTTTTTTTTCTCCCTCTGCATTGAATTCAAGCTCTTTGGTGTAAAATTTGTTTCTATTTGAGAATAGCAATTTTCACTTTCTAAAAAAGGACTGTAATGCTTAAAAAAAGTTATAGGAGATATTTTAAAGTATCTAGATTATTTAAAAAGCAAGAACTTTTTGAAAGAAAAAAAGATTTGGCATTATATATAACCCATATGTAAATGTTAGATGTCTAAGTAAATCTAGTGAATTCTGTTTGGTGAGCAGTCAATGGAAAACTCTCCCCCATGCCATGCCTGCCATCTAAGTTGAGTATCTTTCCAGAAGTGCCTGGAGAGTATTGTGGCAGATTAAGTTTGGATTGTGCCTATGTACTAAGGCTCATCTCCCATGAGAGTTCAGAAATTCAATATTTCATGGAATTAATATTTTGTCTGATTCTGTGGCATTTATTAGTTGCTCTCATTCCTGAAGACACAAACTGAGGTTCTCAACCATCCTGCCATGTGAAACACCTAACAACTCTGCAGGTTCAAGTTACTTTCTCATTAAATGTCACCCAGTGTTTCCTAAATTTTCTTTTGTATATTCTGTATATAATTGTATTGACATTTTCCGTCATTGCCTGAGATATTGATCATGAAGTATAGTAGTCCTTCCTTATCTCAGGTCTTGCTTTTCAGGTTTTCAATTATCTCCAGTCTAAAAGTATTGAAAGGGAAACTCTAGAAATAATTCATAAGCTTAAAATTGCATGCTATTCTGAGTAGCATAATAAAATCTTTCTCTGTCTACCTGGGATGTGAACCATCTCTTCGTCCAGCATTTCATATTGTGAACTCTCTACCAATTAGTAGCCATCTCAGTTATCAGAAGGAGAGACCATATTTATGTAACTTTTGTTATAATATATTGTTGTAATTGTTCTATTTTATTATTAGCCATTGTTATTAATATCTTACTATGCCCAATTCATACATTAAGCTTCATCATAGGTGTGTATATTTAGGGAAAATAATATATGTTGGTTTTGGTACTATACTGCATTTATTATTGTTTCAGTTATTCACTGTGGATCTTGGAATAGATCTCTAATAAATAAGGAGGGACTACTGTATTAATCTGATATTATTTTTTGCATTATGAATTGATAGGCAAATATAGATTCAATTCATAGGTGACAATGTGGGTTTTTTTGTGATACTGGTTTTTTTTTTTGCATTATGGATTGATAGGCAAATATTAACTCAAGTCATACGTAGTTTATCATGAGGTTGTCTTCTATAATACATATCATTTCCTTAAGGGTCGTGATGGATTTCACCTGGTTAGAAATAGAGGGTTTGGCCTGGAATAAAATATACTAGTTGATTGTTTCTTTATCATATTAATTGCCTATATGGTAAATCAATCTTTGGAGATATGGGTAAAAATAGGACCTCTGAGTATGAACAGTTTTGCTAATAACAATTAGTAGTAAAAAGTGGAGTTGAATAAAATTGAGCAAATATGCATTAGTGGCAAGATTGGGTGGTAATGCCTATGTGGGCAGTGGGTAGAGTGGCAGCCTGTAGACTGAAAGGTCCCAGGTTTGATTCCAGTCAATGGCACTTACCTTGGTTGTGGGCACATCCCCAGGAGGTGTGCAGGAGGCAGATGATAGATGTTTCTCTCTCATCAATGTTTCTAACTCTCTATCCCTCTTCCTTCCTCTCTGTAAAAAAATCAATAAAATATATTTTTAGCCGAGGTCGGTTTGGCTCAGTGGTAGAGCGTCGGTCTGCGGACTGAGGGGTCCCGGGTTCGATTCTGGCCAAGGGCATGTACATTGGTTGCCGGCACATCCCCGGTGGGGGGTGTGCAAGAGGCAGCTGGTCGATGTTTCTCTCTCATTGACGTTTCTGGCTCTCTATCTCTCTCCCTTCCTCTCTGTAAAATATCAATAAAATATATTTAAAAATATATATTTTTTAAAAGATTGGGTGGTAAAGAGTTAATTAAATTAAATTAAGCACCAAGTTAGGCAACAAAGAAGGAAAAGACGGGAAATATATGTGTTGGTGGAGATAAACTACTTACTTCATTCAGTAAATATTTACTTCTTATTTTGTGCCATGTATTGTCATTAAACTTAGGGACATAATTGTGAATAGAACAATTCAGGAAACTTTCATATTGTCTGAGGGTGGAGAGGTGGATGTATACACAGAACTATGAGAAAGTCCTGATAGTGTTTCTCTCAGAGTGTAAGTCACACTGTTTGAATCAGAATTGATAGAGGGTCAGAAAGGGGTTTTGTGAGAATATATTTGAACTTAAAACTCAAAACTACACTGGTACTCACTTCAGCAGCACATATACTACAAAATTGGAATGATTTAGAGATTAGCATGGCCCCTGTGCAAGGAAGGCACACAAATTCAAGAACCGTTTTTGTAAAAACAAACAAACAAAAAACTACACTGAAACAGAAGCCATATTTTCTAGGACTATAGATAATGATGAAAGTCAGGAAATCTTAAAAATAAAGACACAAACAGAAGGTGAATACACAGTTTGGCCTTGAGGAACAAATTGTCTCAAAGGTTTGGAGCTCCAAAAAGATCCTGCAGTCTTAAGGGACACTAGGAATGAAATGTTTCTATTTCCAGAACTGAGCCAACTGCAGCATTGTGAGCTCCTGTACTTCTTAATTGTCTTTAACACACTCACAATGTACTGACAATGCCAGGAAACTCATTACATAATCAGTGAGTGAAAGTAATCTGACTACTTTGTATTTTCATCACACATACTTGGTACTTTATGGTAATAATCAATATGCTGTAGCAGATTATTTGATCACCCCAAATAAACTCTGAATAAAATGGTAGGTGAGGATTGCCACCAGATGGGAGAATGTTTGGAAAGTCCAGGAACCAAAAGCATAACAACAATCCTTGATCTTTCACTAATATACTTACCATGAACCAGGCACTAATCTAAGTACATTTTCCACATTACCTTATTTACTCATCAGAACGAAAAATGAGAAAGGTTATAGTTCCATTTTAGAGAGATAGAAATTGAGGCAAAGAGAAGCTATATATGTTTCCAGGATCATAAAGATCATAGGTCGCAGATCTTGGATTTAAACCAAAGGATGGTGACTTCAGAATCAGACTTCTATAATGTTAAATTCCTTGCTTTCATTCCCACATGGTAAAAACAAAACCTACCCAAGACATACCGCCAAACCATCTTGTAATAATTTCATCTTAGTTCCTTCTGACAGGATGGAAAACCAGACATCTTAAAGTTAACACAGGGTAAAGATTAAATATATGTTACAGTGAGATAATTCCTTATGAAAACTTGTACTCAACTTAAAATTGAGGTGTTTTTTTTTCCTGCTAGCTATCTCTGAATGTATTGATGTGTCATTACGTGACATTTGAACACTTGAGGGTTACAACCATTCATGATGAGGTCAATCAAAAGCAGTCAATTTTTGGTCTAATGAATAAATTAGACCAATTTTTGGTCTAATGAAAAACTCAAGTTGAACTACCTCTGCCTACAGTAATAACTTCTGGTGAGGGTGTTAAATGTTAACTTAGACACACTCTAATGAAGAAATATTAAAATATTAAGTTTGTGGGAAAGACTATTACAAAATATTGAATCTTCACTGAAGAAGGGCTTTGTTCAGGGGTTTTATATAGAATTCTCTGACCTTTAAGAGTTGCAGGCACATAGATTGAATAGGATTAAAATAATTACCTTTCCCTTGTCAGCACACTGCCTCATGCTGCTTCTTCCCCATTCAGTTAATTATATTATTGCCATGTCCAATACTCAACAAGTCATATCACGAAATGACATTTTATTATTTCTAGAATGCTTTTATTCATAGCTGAATATGATTAAGTTGAATGCTCCTTCCTTTCACAAAAATTAATGAAAACCAATTTCATGACCAATTTAGCATTAAATATGTGTTAGTCAAAGAAGTGTTAGCAGAGTATTCCAGAATGGGTTTTTTGTGTGGTTTGAATAGTAGTGTTCAATATATAGTATGGTCATAAGTGAATGAGGGGTAGGGATATTCTGTCATCCAGGCAGTCATAATTTTTGCATTTGCAAAAGAAAATCTCTGTATTGTCTTTCTTTTTAAAATTTATTTTTATTACAAAACATCATCTTTACACTGCATTGTGTGTTCATGACCCCTAGTCAAGTCTCTGTTCATCACCATTTCCCCCTTATACCCTTGTCCTCTTCCCTCCACCCCACCCAACTACTAGAAAACCACACTGTTGTTTGTGTCCATGAGTTTTCTCTCCCTTTTTTTCTTTTTCTTTTTTGCTCAATCTCTCCACACTATCCCATCCAACCCCCACTTCTCTTACAACTGTCAGCCTGCTCTCTTTCTATGACCCTGTCTCTATTTTGCTTGTTAGTTTTGTTCATTAGATTCCACATATGAGTGAAATAATATGGTACTTGTCTTTCTCTGGCTTATTTTACTCAGTATAATGTTCTTCAGGTTCATCCATGCTGTGACAAAGGGTAAGATTTCCTTTTTCTTTATGGCTGAGTAGTATCCTATACCTGTCAGAATGGCTGTAATTAATAAATACACAAACAAGTGTTGGCAAGGATGTGGAGGGAAGGTAAACCTCATTCATTGTTGGAGGGAATACAGATTGGTGCGGCACTGTGGAAAGCAGTATGGAGTTAGCTCAAAAAATTAAAAATGGAACTATCTTATGATTCAGAGATTCTACTTCTGGAAGTATGTCTGAAGAACCCAAAAACACTAATTCAAAAGAATAGATGCACCCCTATGTTAATTGCAGAGTTATTTACAAGAGCCAAGATTTAGAAGCAAACCAAGTGTCCCTGAGTAGATGTGTGGATTTAAAAAAGCCATGTACATTTCACAGTGCTTTCAAAGTATGGTCCTAGAATATTTGCATCAGAGTTACCTGGGTTGGGTGTTAAAGGTGCATATTCTTTGGCCTCACCCAGAAATAGTGAATCAGAACTTCATAGAGTAGAGGGGGGAGTGAAGTGTAAGAACTACTGCCTTACATACATATACTAATATGTGTTCTACATATGTATATATCTTGCCGGAACTGAAATATGGATGATTCCAACTAGAAGAGCCCTTAGAAGTTACCTATGTCAACCCTTTCTGAACTTACTGTTTTACCACAGTTCCTGCTAGATTTAGCAAATAAAAACATAGGACTCCCAGTTAAATTTGAATTTCAAGTAAACAAAAACTTTTTAAAAATATAGCATAGATATGTCCTGTGCAATATTTGGCATATACTTATATTAAAAATGTTTGTTTATCAAAAATTCAAATTAAACTCAAAGTTATATATTTTATCTGGCACCCTTTGATAAGCAAATTGAGATCAAGAGAGGTGGACTTTATTAATGAAGGCCTGGGGAGGGGGCAGGAGGAGGGGCTAATAGGGTTAAAAGGGGGACCTCTGTAATACTTTCAACAATAAAGATAAATTTAAAAATAGAGGTGGAATTTTAAAATGCTATGATGTCCGTAAGATTACTAGAACTTAATTTCTGCCTTTTCTATAACTCATTGATTTCTGCTCTACTGAATATTGGCAAGTAAATACTGTTATAAAAATTCATGGCTATAGCATTAACTAACTTTCAAATGTCTAAAGACCAAACGTATTTGTTTTATAATAAATTGCTATACATCAAAGGTCTTTTAATGAAACATTCAATGCTATTTAGTTTGTCACAAGTTACAAAATGATAGCAATATGATTCTAGACGAGTTGATATCCTATAGCTTTCCCCTCTTATTTAGTCCTTTTATCAACCTACTTACTTATCTACCTACCTAACTAGCTCACAGTGTATCATCAGCTGACCAAGAAGCATGAGTGGATTTGTGAGATCTCAATTCTATGAAATTCCAGAATTATGAGTGTCCAGGATTTAAGGCAGGTCATCTAAAAATAGGATATTAGAATATAGGTGGTTTAGACACGGAAAGCAAAGTTCCCCTTATGCTTTACAAAAAAAAAATGTGTTTAGAGACAGAGTCAAGGAGGTCATCAACTCCCCCCAATGTAATTTTAAGGATAGAAAGGTCAGACAATTTTTAAAAAAAATTCCCTCATCTGGATGGCATGGCTAACTTGTTGAGTGTTGATCTATGAACTAGGAGGTTATGGTTTAATTCCAGCTCAGGGAATATGCCTTAGTTGTGGGTTCAATCCCAAGTGTGGGGTATGCAGAAGACAGCTGGTCAATTATTCTTTCTCATCAGAAATGCTTCTATCTTTCCCTCTTCCTTCCTCTCTGAAATCAATAGAAACATTTAAAAAAGAAAACAATAAAATATTTTTAAAAGAAAGCAATTTGATTTAATTGAATTGCTTCTGAGAGCATTTGATCTAGTTTCATACACTCATCCAAAGTGTATCATTCTCTAAAAATTTCAAATAGTTTTGGGAAAAAAAAGCCTTGATGCATACATGTATCAGTGTTCATTTAATACAAGGACCATTTCTTTTCCCATATACATGTCAACTTCAAATAAAATACTCCATTTGTCCATATAAAAACCTTCAAAAGAGTAGTTGGATCCTACCTGGCCTCTTCTCAAAACTCAACTCAGGTGCTAATAAATGTAATGGAAGAGATTAAGAAGAAGATTTTGTCAGGAAGTATTTATCTTTTTTGCCTAACAAAGTCTTTACACCTGCTTTTTTTTAGCAATAATCTTTTAGGCTTTATTGGATTTAGGAAGTATCAAAGTGCTTTCACATGTATCATCTCACTTAATTCTGATGACAGTACTGTGAGTATGCAGAGCAACAATTAAAATCAGATTTTACAGTTTACACATTATAAAACTAAGGCAAGTTTAAAGAAATTAAACTGCTTGAGGTTGAATAACCATTGTGGCAAAAAAACCAATGTTCTTAACCACAATTCCATCACCACCAAAATCATGATTGCCACTTCTTGCTACTTCTATTTCTCTTCCTCCGATTTTCCTCCATCATTTTCTCCCCCTTCTCCTCTTTTTCCCCCTTCTTCTCCCAAAATAGTATTTGTTTGTGTGTGTGTGTATTATATATAATAAATTATATAAAATAAATTATATAATAAATTATATACAATAAATTATATATAATAAATTATATATAATAAATTATACACACACACATACACACACGGAAAGCAAAGTTTCCATGTGTGTGTATATATAAAGAGGAAGGGATAGGGATAGAGAGAAACACTGATGAGAGAGAAAGATCGATCTGCTGCCTCCTGCACACCCCCTACTGAGGATGTACCTGCAACCAAGGTACATGCCCTTGACCAGAATCGAACTTGGGACTCTTCAGTCCACAAGCTTATGCTCTATTCACTGAGCCAAACCAGTTAGGTCCCACAATATAATTTATTGAGCTTAATAAGTGATAGTAATGATGATAAGTGCTTTAAAGACACATTTTCATTTAATTTGTACAATGACCTTATGATTGTCCTCATTAACTAGACGTGAATACTGGGTTGATAAGAGTAAAATGTCACTCAGTTAATATGTGATGAGCCATAATTAGAACATAGGCCTTCTAACAGCTAGTTTATTCTCTGATATGAAAATCTGATACATAAAAGTACACTCTTTAATAATGCGTGTTCTGGCATTGAGATTAGATGGGGGGGAAACATGATGCAGGAAAAAAAAAACTTGTCTCTGGAATATGTATTTCCTCCACTTTTCTGACTCTCTTGATTTCCTCACAAGTTGAATGTTCTAATACTATAATGGAATAATAAATAATATCAATGGATAAAGGCACTGTCCTGTTACTTAAAGTAGGGGGTGGGTCAATGTGAATGGCAGTATTTCTGACTTGATACAGAATCTCAGAACTTTGCATCTGTAAGTGCGGTTCTTACATTTAACACATCTCAAAAATAGGTTTTCCCTAGAGCTGCAAAACAGGCTGAATCCACAAGCAGGAGTTAAGTTGCTTTTGCTAAAGATCCTGAAAGTGGATACCATAAGCCAGGATTGTCACTATATCGTATATGTGACATGCTGCTTTCAGGCTATGAGATGTGAGAAAATGATAACCTGTCATAAACTCAGTTTGCAAGTATCTTCATTCCCCACTGCCTGGCAGGTGAACATACAGACCTTTAATAGCCTGTTATACTTGTCTCTAGTTTGATTTGGATGAACTCTGGATGTCAAACTATCATATAAATATTAGTATTTCCTACATATTCTTTTTAAATTTAAATTATTTATTGTTTAAAGTATTACCTATGCATCCCCCCCCCCATTGAACTCTCTCTAGAAACTATCATCCCCTAGTACATGCTCTGATTCCTCTACAGTCTGTGTCCATTACTTTTTCTTATATGCATGCATACAAGTCCTTTGGTGGATCTCTTACCCCCACCCCCCTCCTCTGGCTTCTCTCTGAGGTCTGATAGTCTGCTGGATGCTTCTGTATCTCTGGATCTATTTTCATTCATTATATTCCACAAATGAGTGAGATTATGTGATATTTCTTTTTCTCTGACTGGCTTATTTCACTTAACATAATGCTCTCCAGGTCCATCCATGCTGTTGTGAATGGTAAGAGTTCCTTCCTTTTTACAGCTGCATAGTATTCCATTGTGTACATGTATCACAGTTTTTTAATCCACTCACTGCTGATGGGCACTTAGGCTGTTTCCAAATCTTAACTATAGTAAATTGTGCTGCTATGAACATAGGAGTTCCTATGTCATTTCTGACTGGTGTTTCTGATTCTGGAGGATATATTCCTACAAGTAGAATTACTGGGTCAAATGGGAGTTCCATTTTTAGTTTCTTGAGGAAATTCCTTATTGTTTTCCACAATGGCTTCACCAGTCTGCATTCCAAGGAACATGATAGCCACTCTGACAGGCTTCACCAGTCTGCATTCCAAGGAACATGATAGCCACTCTGACAGGTGTGAACAGTGCCTCATTGTCCTTTGATTTGCATCTCTCAGATGATTAGTGACTTTGAGCATGTTTTCATATGACTCTTGGCCCTCCATATATCCACTTTGAAAAAATGTTTAAGTCCTTTACCAATTTTTTGATTGGATTGTTTATTTTCCTTTTGTTAAGTTGTATGAGATCTCCATAAATTTTTGAGATTAGGCCCTTATCAGATATAACATTAGCAAATATTCTGCAATACAGTGAGTTCTCTTATTATTTTGTTGAAGATTTCTTTTGCTGTGCTGAACCTTTTTATTTTTATATAGTTCTATGTTTATTTTATCCTTAGTTTCCATTGCCCTAGGAGCTGTATTGGTAAAGATATTGCTATGACATATGTCTGCTATTTTGCTGCCTATGGATTTTTATGGTTTCTTGTCTTACGATTAAGTCCTTTATTCATTTTGAGTTTATTTTCATGTATGGTATAAGTTGGTGGTCTAGTCTCATTTTCTTTTTGCAAGTATCTGTCCAATTTTCCCAACACCATTTATTTATGAGACTGTCTTGTCTTCATTGTATGCTCATGCTTCCCTTGTCAAATATTAATTGAACATAATGACTTGGGTCAATTTGGGGGTTCTCTGTTCTGTTCCGTTGGTCTACATGTCTGTTCTTGTGCCAGTGCCAGGAAGTTTTTAGAACAGTGGCTTTGTAATATAGCTTCATATCTAGTATTGTGATCCCTCCAACTTTGTTCTTGTTTCACAGGATTGCTGAGGTTATTCAAGGTCTTTTTCTATTCCAAATGAATTTTTGGAGAGTTTGTTGTAGGTCTGTGAAATATGCCATTGGTATCATAATAGTAATGTCATTGAGTCTATAGATTGCTTTGGGTGTTATGAACATTTTTTAAAAAATTGATTTCAGGGAGGAAGGGAGTTTTTAAACATTTCAGGGAGGAAGGACATTTTAAAAATTGATTTCAGGGAATCATTGATGGGCACGTCCCCCACTGGGGATCGAGAGCCCCATCCGAGGCATGTACCCTTGACTGGAATTGAACCCAGGACTCTTTAGTCTTCAGGCCAATACTCTATTCACTGAGCCAAACCAGCTAGGACGAGTATGGAGATTTTAATGATGTTGGTTCTACCAATCCACAACCACCATATATTCTTCCAATTGTTTATGTCTTCCTCAACTATTTTTTCAATGTCCTATACTTTTCTGAGTACAGGTCTTTTACTTCTGTAGTTAAGTTTATTCCTAGGTATCTTAATTATTTTTGTTGCAATGGTAACTGTGATTGTTTGTTTGTTTTGTAGTTTGTTTCTTTGTTTTATGTTTCTCTTTCTTTCTATAAGTTCATTATAGGTATATAAAAAGCCATAGATTTCTGGGTGTTAATTTTGCATCCTGCTCCATTGCCAAATTTACTTATTTATTTATTTAAATATACTTTTATTTATTTCAGAGTGGAGTGGAAAGGGAGAGAGAGACAGAATCATCAATAATGACAATCATTAATAGGCTGCCTCCTGCATGCCCCATACTGGGGAAGGAGCCCACAACCCAGAAATGTGCCTTTGACTGGATTCAAACCTGAGACACCTCAGTTTGCTGGATGACACTCTATCCACTGAGATAAACCAGCTATAGCTGAATTAATTTATTAAGTCTAGTTTTTTTTAATTTTTTTATGGAGTCTTTTGGTTTTCCATATACAATATCATGCCATTTGTAAATAATGACAGTTTTACTTCTTTTCCAATTTGGATGCCTTTTATTTCTTCCTGTTGTCTGATCTCTATGGCTAGCCCTTTCAATACCATGTCAAACAGGAGTGGAGAAAGTTGGCATCCTTGTCTTGTTCCTGTTCTTAGGGGAAATAGTTTTAGTTTTTGCTCATTGAGTATGATGTTGGCTATAGGTTTGTCACATAGAGCTCTTATTATCTTGAGGTATGATTCATCTATTCCCACTTTACTGAGAGATTTTATCAAGAAAAGGTGTTGGATTTTGACAAATGATTTTCTGCAACAATCGATATGATTATGTGATTTTTGTCTCTCGGTTTGTTTATCTGATGTATCATATTTATTGATTTGTCAATATTCTACAAGCTTTGCATCCACAGAATAAATCCCACTTGGTCATGATGTATGATCTTTCTAAAGTAATGCTGGATCCAGTTTGCAAGAATTTTGTTGAGGATTATAGCATCTAATTTGATCAGAGATTTTGACCAGTAATTCTCTTTATTTCTGGTATCTTTATCTGGTTTTGGGATTAGGGTAATGCTAACTTCATAGAAAGTGTTTGGAAGTCTCTCACTCTTGAATTTTTTGAAATAGTCTGAGGAGGGTAGGTTTTAGTTTTTTGAATGTTTGGTAAAATTCTCTTGTGCAGTCTTTTGGGCTAGGGTTTTGTTCGCTAGAAGTTTTTATTTTTTATTTTTATTACTGCTTTAATTTCCTCCATAGTTATAGGCCTATTCAGACTTTTTATTCTTCCTGAATGAGTTTTGTAAGATTGTATTTTTCTAGTAATATGTCCATTTCTCCTAGGTTGTCCAGTTTGTTTTAATAGAACTGCTCATAGTAGTTTTAAAAAATATATATTTTATTGGTTTTTAACAGAGAGGAAGAGAGAGGGATAGAGAGTTAGAAACATCGATCAGCTGCCTCCTGCACACCCCACACTGGGGATGTGCCTGCAACCAAGGTACATGCCTTGACCGGAATCGAACCCGGGACCCTTGAGTCCACAAGCCAAAGCTCTAGCCACAGAGCCAAACCGGTTTCTGCCATAGTAGTTTTTTATAACCATTTGTATGTCTCTGGTGTCTGTTGTTAACTCACCTCTTTCATTTCTGGTTTTGTTTATTTGTGTCCTCTCTCTTTGCTTTTTGGTGAGCCTGATAAAGGTTCATCAATATTGTTTATCCTTTTAAAGAACAAGCCCTTGGTTTTATTGATCTTTTGTATTTTTTGTTGGTGGTGGTTGTGGGAGGTTTCTTTTTGTTTGTTTTTTGTTGTTTCTTTGTCTCTATGTCATTCATTTCTGCTCTGATCTTTATTATTTCATTCCTTCTGCTCACTCTGGATTTTTCTTGTTGCTCTCTTTCTAATTATTTAACTTGTAGAGTTAAGTAATTTATTACAAATTTTTTCTTGCTTTTTGGAAGTAGGCCATAGTGCTATGAACTTCCCTCTGATGATTGCTTTCACTGTGTCCCATAGATTTTGAATTGTTGTGTTTTCATTGTCATTTGTTACCAGGATGTCTTTTATTTCTTCTTTGATCTCTTTGGCAACCCAATCATTCTTTAATAACATGGTATTTATCCTCCAAGTGTTTGATTATTTCATGTTGCTTTTATTGTAATTGATTTCTAATATTATGCCATTGTGGTCTGAGAAACTGTTTGATAGATTTCAATCTTCTTGAATTTTAAGAGACTTTGCCTGCGTCCTAATATATGGTCTAGCTTTCAAAATGACCCATGTGCACTTGAGAAGAGTATATATTCTGTGGCCTTGAGGTTGTTCTAAAAATGTCTATTAAGTCCATCTGATTTAATGAGTCATTTAGGATTGCTGGTTTTTTTTGCTGATTTTTGTCTATCCAGTAATGTCAATAGGATATTAAAATCCCCTACTATGATTGTATCGCTGTCTATCTCTCCCTTGGTATCTTCCAGAAGTTCTTTTATGTATTTGGGTGTTCCTATATTGGTGCATATATGTTTACCAGAGTTATATTCTCTTGTTGTATTGATCCCTTTAGTATTATGAAGTGGCCTTCCTTATCCCTTGTTATGGCCTTCACTTTGAGGTCTGTTTTGTGAGATATAAGTATTGTTACTCCAGTGTTTTGTTTTTTTAATTTCTGTTTGCCTGAAAAATATTTTTCTATCCCTTCACTTTCAGTCTGTGTGAGTCTTTTGTTCTGAGGTGGGTCTCTTATAGACAGCATATATATGGGTCATGTTTTCTTATCCATTCAACCACTCTATGTCTTTTGAATGAAGCATTTAGACCATTTACATTTAAGCTTATTATTGACCAGAGGCCTGGTGCATGAAATTCATGCATGGTTAAGGTCCCTAACCGGCAGGGCCCTTCCTTCCCTGGCTTCTGGCTGCTGGTCAGGGTCTTAGGGTCTTCCTTCTCCAGCTGTAGCCAGGGCCTTCCTTCATTCCACACCACCCCCTGGTGGTCAGCACATGTCATAATGAGTAATCGAACTCCCAGTTTCCTGGTCAAACTCCCAAGGGGATATTTAGCATATTAGCCATATATATTTATAGATACTTGTTTGTAGTAATTTTTATCATTTATGCCTGTGTTACTTCTTCCCTTACTATTTCTTCTTTTTACAAAGGACCCTTTAGAAATTTTTGCATTGCAGCTTGGTAGTTATAAACTCCCTTAACTTTTTTTTTTTGAAGCTCCTTATTTTTCCTTAAATTTTGAATGTTAGCCTTGCTGTATCAAGTATTCTTGGATTCAGTCCCATGCTTTGCATCACTTTGTATTCTTCATTCTATTCCCTTCTGGATTGATATGTTTCTGATGATAAATCATTTGATAATCTAATGGGAGAGCCCTTGTAGGTAACGCTTGGTCTCTCTCCTTTAGCCTTTAAGATTCTCTTCTCTTTGTCATTAACATTTACCATTATAATTATGAGGTGATTTGGTGTGGATTTTTTTGGGGGGGGGTTCATCTTGTTTGGGACTCTCTGTGCTTGTGTGACTCTTTTCTTCTCAAAATCAGGGAATTTTTCTGTCCCCATATTTTTAAATAGGGTTTCTAATCCTTACTCCTCTTGTCCTTCTGGCACCCCTATTATATGTATGTTTCTTAGTTTCAAGTTGTCCCAAAGCTCTCTTATCCTGGCCTCCTGCTTGTAATACTTTTCTTCAATTGTTGTTCAGATTTTGTGTGTTTTCCAGCCTGTCTTCTAACTCACTAATTTGGCCCTTCACTTATTCTAATTAACTGTTGAAACCTTTCATTGTGTTTTTTATTATCACTATATCATTCTTCATTTCCTCTTGCTTCTTAGATGCTTATTTTCTCATCCATCTGATTTTGAAAATATGCAACCCTTACTCTAAATTATTTTTCTGACACATTGAATGACTCCATTTCATTTAGTTCTTTTTATGGTGATTCCTCCTTTTCTTTCTTTAGTGGGTTGTTTTTTATCCTCCCCATTTTTGCTGTTTCTTTCTGGACCTGGCAACCCTGCTTGGTGTTTAAGAGGTTGAAAACCCTACCACAGCAATGGTCTAGAAATTGTTAGCCCGGATGCTGGGTCTGCCTTGAGTCTCATGCCATTATTATTTCTGCTCTGAGTTGTATCCCATTCTCCCATGGTTCTGGCCCCTCCAGTTGTCTGCTTCAGATGCTTGGGATTGTGTGCATAATTCCTCTGGTGTGCAACTGCCTGTGAGGACCCAGAGCCCTCTGGCATGAAATTTATTTTGTGGCACTGGCACCTGTGGAAGAATGGCTCCCTAGGTTCCTCTGGCACCAAACTTGCAGTGTGATCTTGTAGCCCTTGGCTTGGCCCATGGACTTTCTTCAGGTTTCCCTGGCAGCACCCTCTTGTGGCCCTGAGTGGGGTGCATGCTGGGTTACTTCAGGTTGTCCCAGCAACATGTCTCTAGGCTTAGGGTTGAGTGCACATAAGTTGCTCTGGGTCACACAGTCCTTACTTTATTGTAGGCTGTAGTGATATTTGCACTGGGTTGCTCCAGTTCAACCCTTCCCAGTATGGAGCAAGGGTGGGTTGGTTGGGTCACAAAGTCTGCACTCTCCTGTGGCTCTGAGTAAGGTGCATGCTGGGTTGCTCCAGATGGCCCTGGCATGTCTGTCCTGGGGGCTAGAATAGGGTAGGTATGGGTTGTTCTGATTTGCATAGTCAGAGATCCCCTGTGGCCCTGATTGAGGCATGTACTGTTTTGCTCTCAGTGACTCCTCCCAGGTAGGAGTGGAGTGGGTGCAGGTTGTTCTGGTTCTCCCAGGAGGATGTTGTTTCTATTGTTGCCCTGTCCCAGGAGGATGTGAATAAGTTTAAAGTTAGTAAGAGTAGCATCTGGTCGAAACCGGTTTGGCTCAGTGGATAGAGCGTCGGCCTGCCGACTGAAGGGTCCCGGGTTCGATTCCGGTCAAGGGCATGTACCTTGGTTGTGGGCACAACCCCAGTTGCGGGTGTGCAGGAGACTGCTGATCGGTGACTCTCTCTCATTGATGTTTCCAGCTCTCTGTTCCTCTCTCTTCCTCTCTGTAAAAAAATCAATAAAATATATATTAAAAAAAAAAAGAATTCTGTACCTTTGGAAGCACACAGCAACCTAGTTATAAAAAATGGAGATAAAATATCTGAGCAAAAAAAAAAGTCATTTATAGGAAAGTATTTTGCATTGCACTCTACCATTTAATCTTTGGAGTGTGTCAAAAGGAAGTCTAAGAGCAGGGACAACAATCTGTGGAAATAGGCCACATATGACCTGTGATTTTTTTTACATGGTTCAGTTAAAATAATTTTTCTTTTGTAAGAAAAGAGAGAGAAAAAGATTTCAGAGTTATGATGTTGATATTAGAGGGCAATTATAATTTAAACACTTGAATAGTCATCCTCAAATTAGCTCTTTAATCTATATACAAGATTTATTTAACGTATGATTGTTTGTTAGTTAAGTTTTTAAAAAAAGTGTTACCAAAAATTTCATTATGTCACATCTTCCTGTTACATAAAATCCTCAAATGACTACCACTTGCACTAAAGATGAATTCAAACCATGAACCCTGAAGTACAAGATATAATTTGAGCCAAAACCGGTTTAGCTCAGTGGATAGAGTGTTGGCCTGCGGACTGAAAGGTCCCGGGTTCGATTCCAGTCAAGGGTATGCACCTTAGTTGTGGGCACATCCCCAGAAGAGGGTGTGCAAGAGGCACCTGGTCAGTGATTCTCTCTCATTGATGTTTCTAACTCTATATCCCTCTCTCTTCATCCCTGTAAAAATCAATAAAATGTATTTTTTTAAAAAGATATAATTTGACTCAACTGCCTACTTCTCTAATCTCACCTAGTATCCTTTTTCATGCCTTTACAGACATGATTGCCATTTTCCTTTCATTACCAAACTCCTTCCCTTCTTGGGTCTTCATCCTTGTGGTTTCTCTTTACAACCAGTTCCTTGCTTAGTCACATGAAATGCTCTCATTCAGGTCACAATTCAAATTATTACCTCCTGAAGTTATTCTTCTCAGACTCACTCAGTATTTTTAGGTCATTCCATTTTAATGTATTTTTATAGCTTTCTTTCTGAAATTGTTTCATTTGGTGGCCAGGGTGGCAGGCAGCTGAGAAACAGGAGGCAATTTGCAATTCTCATTTCTCAGGTATGGGTTAACCTCTCAGGATAGACCCAAACTTTGTCAAATCTAACAAGAGTAATACCTTGAAAACAACTGATTTCCTCAGAGATTTGAAGCTTCCATGTGCAGTACTTAGATCTCTGAGGCGAGGAAACTTGTTGGACAATTGAGACTTTTAACTAGTCTCTCCTAGATGGAAGCAAAATTATTGTGACAGTTTCTCAAACTTTCCTCGCTTTTGATAACCTTGACAGTTTTGAGGATTACCAATAGGAATGTTTGTGGGGGGGGGGTTGTTTTTGTGGTTGTAGGTTTTGGTGGAGGAAGATCACAGATGTAAAGTGCCATTTTCATCACATCACATCAAGGGTACATGCTATCCACATCACTGATCTGGCTAAGATAGTATTAGTTTTCTACACTGTAAATTTATTATTTTTGCTCATCTATGGTCTGTGAGCCCCACACTTAAGAATTCAACATTATATTCCACCACTTTGAGGACAGATGTCCACATAATTTGTTTGGAATTATTCTTCATAAGATATTTGTCTCTTCTCCCCCATTTGTTTATTTACTTTTTCAATAATTGATTTATATCAATGTAGACTCATATATTTTATACCTTGGTTTGTAATTTCTTACAACTTTATTTTGGTACTCAAATTGTTCTAGCTTTAGCCATTGAGAGCTTTTGCAGGTGGCTCATGTGTCCCTGTGACATACTTCCATCATTCTGATGCTTTGAACATTTACTTTAATTTTTAGCACTCCAAGATACTCCAGGCTCATATCATATATTACTTGCCAGTATCCTTGAATTGGCCTTTTCTCCTAGGAGCCCTGGTTCATTTTATAAGGATAATAATATTAGAAACCAAGATGTGGATTTTGGAATGTTCTTTGCTACTGGGTATCGTTGCTTCTAGGCTCTCTCAGCTGATAGTACCAATAAATATCTGTATACTGATATGTTTGAATACATATGTATACGTATTTTTCCATATGCATCTATCTATATCTATATTCAACTGAAAATGACTTCACATTGATGTTTTCCACACAATTCTTTACTGCACAATTATTCTAATTTTCTCCCATTGTTTGCCTATAACCTCCTTCTCCAACAGCAAGAAACCTGGCCACCATTTTCTAAGCATTTTAGTTAATTGTTCAATTCTAGGAAGCATTTATAGTGGTCTCAGAATTATTAACCTGTATTTTCATCATTCATAATTTTATCAATTAAAGTAGTGTTTCTGTACAGTTCCTTTACCATTCATTTCTAAAATTACTATTATCAGCTTCTATTCTCCCCTCTTCATTCAGTGATGTTGTTAAAAACATTTGTGATACAGTTAGATTCTATTTTCAGAGTCTGCATTGCATCCTGGGCTCTTCTGACCTCCTAAATTATAAATTTTAAATTTATATACATTAAGATTCACACTTTTTGCTGTAAAGTTCTATGGGTTTTCATAAATGCATAGTACCATGTATCTAGGGATATAGCTTTTATGAACTTGAGCATATTAGCATACATGATATCAGGACATACTGTATATGGAAGAGATTTTTAAAAACCAATGCTTTTAGTGAAAATATAACTTTAAAACATTTTATATGTTTTATTTCAAATACTTTATTATCTTTCACAAGATATTTTTCTCCTGAAATGAAGGTAGTGAAATCCTTTATTCTTAATATTATTTATAAAATGGTGCAATATGAGACTGTAAACATTTTAACTTTTCTCTCTGGGGTATTATTTCTTTCCATTTTAATATCCCTATGTGGTAAAATTGCTATGTGGAATATAGCAATCTACTATTTTGCAACATCATATCTTATTATTCCAGATTTTGTCTGTTTACTTTGTCCTTGTTTTTGCATCAACAAAAACACACAGCAGTAGGTTAAGAAAGGAACTACAAGATAGCCTAATATTGGCAGCTATTTATTGGATTAAAAGTCAGTATTTTACAAAACCAAACAAGCTCTGTAGGTATGAATACCTCTTCTTTCCTGTCTTCTGCCTTCATGTATCAGTGGCAACCTGCCTACCTGATTCTTGCAGAGCAGGGTACCTTTGACTGTTAGGTATGAGAGAAACCAAAACTCAATTTTACTAAGCCAAACTTAATAATGATAAATATGTTGCTACAGTAGTTTGTACAGTGTGGCCCCAGGAAACCTCTTGTAAGTACAAAATCTCACACCCTACACTTTTGCTAAATCAGAACTCTGAGGGTAGGGCTCAGTAATTTGTATTTTAACAATTACTTCAGGTTATTGTAAATTTTCAGAAACACTGGGCTAGTGGAAGCTATTACATAGCAATACTTCTTTTATTCAGTAGGACATTTGTCTTTATTTCATTACTAGAGGCTCAATGCACAAAATTCATGCAAGGGGCTTGACCCTTGCAGCCATGGCAGGGGCCTCGGCCCTTCTAGCCCCAGCTTTGTCCAGAAGTTCATTCAGAAGGATGTGTTGTAGGTCATTCAGCTGTCTGGTCTAATTAGCATATTATGATTTTGTTATTATAGATGAAACATTTATCTTGATTTCCAATGATATTATTTGTGACTGAGACATTCAAATACCTGCCTCTTAAAAGTGGAAAAAAACCTTTATTACAGTAGTATAGGTAGGAAATGTATTTATGCCTGTGAAATGGGGAAAACTGTAAGGGGAAATATATGCATGTGATCCCAATGGTAGGCACTTTAGGACTAGATATCAAGGATCATCCTCTTTTATGATTTTCATTTTTCTTGGTTATTATGCTTTAATAGAAATTTTATTTAATCTATTGTGATTTTCCTCTACTTATGGTACTTAAAGAAAATTTGAGCATTGTGAGGTAGCCCCTTTATACCATGTGTGGAGAAGAGCTGTGAAAAAAAATAAAAAATAAAAAAGCCAAATAGAAACAATGATGAAAGACCACAAAAGAGATGAGGTCACAAGAAAAGAGAAGTACAAGCAATGATTAGTTTGCAGATGACTTTTCTATTCTTATTTCTACTACCTCACTAAACCTAACTGTATTTCTGCCTTTGGGGCTGGACAAAAGAAGTGCATCTTTATAATGACCTTCTCTTTACTGTGCTAGTATATTTCCATTACATACCAAACCAACACCCTCCCCCTAGACATTGAATTTATTCTTTGTACCTGAATCAATGTTTCATACCATATTACTCTACCATGGCTCTGTTTATTTTGAATTTGCTATATATAATAATAGCTGGGAAATGTCTGAGTAAATGAGATTACTATGTTGAAATAAAAAGTACAATAACATTACAAAGTAATTTCTTATAACTGTAACATTATATATCAAAGCTAGTAAAGAAAAAATACATTTCCTCACCTAAATATTCATAGTTTTAAAGATTATATTCTTTTATATAATTTGAAGGGCTATCAGATAATAAAAGAGCATTTACTTAACTGAATTGCCATTGCTATTGATCATTCAAAATCCGGAATTAAAGTTTTTGTCTCTAATCAAATACTTTGTCTAAAATATAAAATAAAGTCCTTGTTTTTCTTTTCTTTATGAGGAATATTGTTCATTAAAGTTTTTTGTCCATATTCCATGAGGTCAAAAAGTATATAATTATAGTCATAGTTGGCCTTATGTTATAATTTCATTTAGGAAATTGAATTTAAAATTAAACATGAAGTAAAAAAATGCCACAAATTATTCAGTAAATAGTAAGAACTAAGTTTTGGTGAAACAGTAGAGTCCACCCTGCATTACTTTGCTTCTGCCACCCTAGGACTGAAGTGATCCTCAAGTCTATCTTTTAAGAAACAGCCTAATAAATACAATCTCCTACCATGTAATAACTGTCTGCTATTTCTCCCCATCAGTACTAAGTCAACAGCAATAGTTAAGAGTACAAGACTTTAACTTCACAGAATAAGTAATCTTAGACTATCAACACTAATAAAAGAGAAATATGCAAATTGACCATACCTCCATGACACCCACCAGCCAATCAGGAGTCAGTATGCAAATTATAAACCAACAGTTATGAATGATTAATTTGCATATGCAGGCATGGAGTGGCTGGGTGGAGTGGGATACCTGCTATGAGGGGGAGTGGGGAGTGGAAGGAGCTACAGGAGCAGCACTCCAGCCCGAGCGAAGACTGAAGGCTCCAGCTGAAGCGAAGACTGAATGCTCTGGCTGGAGCAAACACTGAAGTTCTCTGGGCCAGAGCGAAAACTGAAAGCTCCAGCCGGAGTGAAGACTCCGCCCAGAGCAAAGACAAATGGCAGCAGCCAGAGCAAAGGCCTGGGTCCTGGGTGCCAGAGGAAAACCGGTGCCAGCAGCCAGGGGAAGGAAGGCCTATTGCATGAATCTTCATGCAAATGAAGATGCTCCATGCAGGACTGCCCCCTGGTGGTCAGTGCACTCCCACAGAGGGAGTGCCGCTCAGCTGACCAATCCATCCTGACATTCCACTAGCCCAGTGCCAGAACTGGCCAGCCACCAAGGGATCAGCATCACTGGCATGATCCCAATAGTACCACAAGCCTCCTGGAAGTCAGCCTCAGACACCCTCACCACTCCCCCTCCCTAGGTGCTATGCAAGGAAGAAACACTATGAAAGAGGCCATCAGGTGAATCCTGAAAACCTACCCAAATATCAGTGGGATGGATCTGGATCCTGGGCCATCAAGGACATCCCACCATCTGTCCAGAGGACCAATCACATACTGGCCCCCCACAACCTCCTTTGGGACAGGCGCCAGAAATGGGGCTCACAGCTGGTGAGCACCACTGCTATGGCATGAGCCTCTCCCAATTGGGACTGACTGGGTGCAAACTCGCAGAAGGCTCAGTGGGGTCAGGATGAGTGGAAGTGGCAGGCAGGAGCAATAGGTGACACTGGACTGCCTATTTCAGTCCAATCCCTGCAGGCCACCAAGAGGGGCCCTACCCATGCACAAATTCATGCACTGGGCCTCTAGACTACACTAATAAAAGAGAAAGATGCAAATTGGCCCTGTCCCCACAACACCCATCAGCCAATCAGGAGTGAGTATGCAAATTAACCTGATAGAGATAGCAGGTTAATTTTCATATGCAGGTGCCTAGCAGCCTGGGTCTCAGGAATATCCTCAGGACCCAGGCAGCTCAGAGCCTGTAGGCCCCTGCATTAGGCCCTCAGCAGCCAGGGTCCCAGAATTCCCTGGTCACTTCTGGCCTACAGGCCTTAGTGCCAAGTGGCCAGGGGTGGAGTAACAGAGGCTTGAGCAGGGCCAGATTGGACCTGGTGGGCTCTGCCTTAGCTGCAGCAGAGGCCCTGCCCAAGCAGGGCCTGAGTGGAGCCGGGGGCGGCAGGGGGGGGGGAGGGGAGAGTGGAGTGGGTCTTCCCAGGCTGTGGCAGAGGCTTAAACAGAGTTTGAGGAGCCTTGCCCAAGGCATGGCAAGGAATTGAGCAAGATCTGAGGGGACCCAGAGGTTCCTGCCCAAGCCATGGCAGAGGCTTTATTGGACCCGGGGGTCATTGCCCAAGCCACAGTGGAGGCTTGAGCAGAGCTGGGGTGGGGGAACCTGCCCAAGCTGTGGCAGAGGCTTGAGCAGAGCTTTAGATGAGGGGGCAGGGTTCCAGCCTAGGCTTGCCAGCAGTCCTGTTCTGTGCATGAGGTGCAGCAGAAACACCTTTTCTGACCGCTCATTGGCTAAGCTACCTGCATGACACTGGTAATGCTCTTGGTAACTTGGGTAATAAGAATCCAAAAAGGCGATCTAGGGTTTTTCCACTACACTACTAGAGGCAAAAACAAAGGTCGACTGCTGAAGGGGCTAAGAAATGTCATATCCTGTCCTAGCCAGTTAGGCTCAGTGGATAATTCCTTGGCCTTCCTACTGCAGGGTCCGGGTTTTGATTCTGATCAAGGGCATCTACCTAGGTTGCAGGTTCCTCTCTGGCTGGGGCCAAGGTCAGGGCTCATGCAGGAGGCAACCAATCAAAGTGTCCCTCTCACATTAATGTTTCTCTCTATCTTTCCCTCTCCCACACTCTCTAAAAATCAATGGAAACATATCCTCCGGTGAGGATAAAGAAAAAAGAAAGAAATTTCATATCTTATGAAAGATACATCTTAAAAATTCCTAAAAGTTGTAATTTTTCATGATGAAGGGATGAGTCCATGATGATGAAGACACCTTGGTGGCTGTGGTGACTGGCAGTGGCTGTAGCAGTGGGGTGATGGGGCTGGTGCCTTCCCCTGATCAGTCAGGTCGCCTCCCACACGGGGAGGCCAGAGTGCAGCTTAGGACATTCCCTGAGGGCTCCCAGTCTGTGAGAGGGGGCAGGCTGGGCTGAGGGACCCCCCCCCTCCCCAGTGCATGAATTTCATGCACCAGGCCCTTAGAGTTATATAAAATTTTTAGATCACAGTTTAGTTCTTCTCTGGTCATTGGCCAGCAATATTGGTTCCTCAGTTCCTAGCCATTTGAGCCTCTCCACAAAACTACTCAGAGCATGGTAGCTGGCTTACCACCCACTCAAAGCAATGGGAAAGAGAGAGAGAGGAGAGAGAGAGAGAGAGAGAGAGAGAGAGAGAGAGAGAGAGAGAGAACAAGATGGAAACCAGAGTCTTTTTAAACTAACCTCGAGTACCTACTTCTCATTACTTTTACAACTTTCATTATGTTTTATTTGTTAGAAACAAGTCATTGGTTCTACTCCACACCCAAGGAGAAGTCACTACAGGGGTCCTTTTAGAGACTGCCTACCCTAACTGAAATCGCATAAAGCAAAAGATTCTGTCAAACTCAAATTATTATGCACTGATTTTTTTAAAGTGTTATCAATTAGATTTTTTTTTACTAGTAGCTTCTTCCTCTCTGTGTTAAGTATAACTTTCATTACTATGCCTCCTTTTCTATATTTAGTATTACTCCCTCTAGATACTCATCTTTTCCTTCCCTTCTATTAGCTCTCCAACTACATTTTTCACCAAAAATGTTCTTCAGGAAAAAGACAGACTGCATTAAATCAAAAGCATAATTATTTCCATAGCTCCATATGTGATACACATGGTTGGGGAACTAATTCCTTCCTTTAAACTGGATTTAATTAAAAGACTGTGAAATCAGTGTTGAGATGGGGTCAAGTTTTAATATTACTATGAAACTTTAAATTAGAATGAGAAGTGACATCCAGCCTCCATGATAAGTGAAGCTCTCTAGGATGCTATTTTTCTGTCAACTTTATATGCACTGAAAAATTTGTCAAAATATGTCAGAAATATTTATATTTTCTCTCATTTTTGCACACTAACAGTAGTAAAGTTGGAAGCTGGCAGAGTTTGAACATTAATATACATTTTTGTGAGCTTAAGAAGCTATTTATGATTTTCCTTCACCTTTCCACATGCTTCTGTGGCAAATAACTGCCATTCTATTACGGGAATAGGGAGATTTAATAGCCTTATTATATGCCGTACCTTCCACATTTCTATTTCAGTGTTCAAATAGAGCTCTTGTCAGTGGCATCTGGGAATGACAGGAACATTCTGGGTCCTGTTATATTTGTATTTAACTAACCTGGCTTTGTGTTGTAATCTGGTTCTATAGAAAAAGAGTAAAACCAGGGTCTGCCTTTTTGTTATTTAGTGTACCAATCCTACTGAAATAATTGATCACGACCTATCCATTGATGCCGGCAGTGGGTCTCATATATATTGTTTATATGCCCAACTGGGATTATAACATGCATTTTGTCTTATCATTTGTTTTATTTCCTTAACAATATATTTTCAATAACTTTTCATAGCAGAGTATATAAATAAAATAACACTTTAGTAGCTGTATAGTATTCTATTATATAATTGAACCCCTATTAATAACAATGTTGAATATTTATATAGTCACAAACTTTCCCCATTAACACATTGCTACCGAAGATTTTATTTCTTTACCTGCTTATGAGATTTTGTATGAGGGATAATATTACAACTATAATCATTGACACAACTTTGACAGTTCCTTTCCATGAAACAAAATATCAATATCTAAATCCAAGTCAACCATAGGAAATCAGTGTTTAACACAGGAAGAGTTTATTTCATATTTATATTATGATTTTCAAAATGCAAGTATAACATTTTAACATTAGTTAATATGTTTTAGATAAAGAAAATCCTAAATTACTAAGCTTTTAAAAACAGGTCATTTGAAATTATATAGTCAGAAATAAAAAAGGAAGAATGAAAATGAAAAAAAAAAATCCTGTGGATTTTATGGGGGGTCCCTAGCAGGAGAAGAGAAGAAAAAAACAAGAAAGCTTATTTAAAGAAATAATAGTGGAAAACTTTCCAAATTTGGGAAGTAAATAGACATCCAGATTAATGAAGCTGCAACGCCTATAAAGTTTATAAATCCTCAGGAAACTAGACCTAGACACACTATAATAGAATTGTCAAAATTGAAAAACAAAGAATGAACTGTGACAGCAGCAAAGGTGAAGCATGATTGCATCTAATTAAAAAGTTTCTCCAGTAAACAAAAATCAGAGTGAAAACGTCATCTACAGAATAGGGTTAAATGCTTACATACCCTGTAATTATGCAAGGGATTAGTATTAAAATATATATGAAACTCATTCAAACAGTAGCGAAGACCCCCAAGAAACATGATTTTTTTAAAAGAGCAAAAGACACAAATAGGCATTTCTCCAAAGAAGACTCACAAATGGCCAACAGCTATACAAGAAGGTGTTCAACATCACTAATCCTCAGGAAAATGCAAGTCAAAGCTACAATATAATATCACCTCTTGGGATGGCTTTCATCAAATATCAAAAGATAACAAATATATGAAAAATATGGAGAAAATGGTACATTTTCAAAATATTGGTGGTAATGTAAATTGGTACAGGCATTATGGAAAATAGAATGGAAACTCCTCAACAAATTAAATAGAACTACATTATGATCCATCAATTTTACTTCTGAGTATATACTAGTACTCAAAGAAAATGAAATCAATGTCAAATTTATCTGTACTGGCATGTTCATTAAAACATCCTGTCTAATACAATGAAAATTGACCATACCTCTGCTATACCAACAAGCCATGCCCACCAATCAATCAGAAGAAAGTATGCAAATTAACTCAACCAAGATGGCTGTGGCCACAAAGCAAGCAGGAGGCTTGGGTTTCCCCGGCAATGGAGGAAGCCAAGCTTCCTGCACACTCTGGCCAGCCATGGACTCCACTCAATGCTACAAAGTTTTAATTATAGAAAATAAATAAGTCCCAACAAAAATTGCAGCAGCCACAGAGCTTGAGAGAGTAGAAGGCTTGGGTTTCCCCAGGATGGAGGAAGCCAAGCTTTCTGCTCACCCTGGCCTGCCTTGGTCTCTGCTCAAGGCTACAACATTTCAACTATAGAAGATAAGTAAATCCCAACAAAATTAGTGGCAGCCATGGAACTGGAGAGAGCAGGAGGCTTGGGTTTCTCCAGCGATGGAGGAAGCCAAACATTCTGCCTGCCCTGGCCTGCCCTATCCTATGCTCAAGGCTACAAAGTTTCAGTTATAGAAGATAAAGTAATCCCAGATACCAGGGCCTCCATTTGGCTCACTGAGGGGTGTGGCCTGCATAGAAACCACCATAGGCCCCTCACCTAGGCCACTCCAAGCTCCAAGAAAACCCCCACCCTGATCCGGGACACCTTTCAGGGCAAACCAGCTGGCCCCCACCTGTGCACCAAGCCTCTATCTTATCTAATAAAAGAGTAATATGCAAATTGGCCATCACTCCAACACACAAGATGGCTGCCCCCATGTGGACACAAGATAGCTACCACAAGATGGCCAGCAGGGAAGGACCAGGTCTGCAAGGGAGGGCAGTTGTGGGTGATCAGGCCAGCTGGGGAGGGCAGTTGGGAGGGATCAGGCCTGCAAGGGAGGACAGTTAGGGGTGACCAGGCCTTTAGTGGGGGGGGGGGAGTTGGTGGGGGAACCCAGGCCTGCAGGGGAGAGAAATTGGGGGGGGGAAGGCCTGAAGTGGAGGGAAGTTAGGGGTGACCAGGCCTGCAGGGGAGCAGTTAGGCATCAATCAGGCTGGCACAGAGTGGTTATGGGGTGATCAGGCTGGCAGGCAGAAGAAGTTAGAGGCAATCAGGAAGGCAGGCAGGTGAGCAGTTGAGAGCCAGCAGTCTTGGATTATGAAAGGGATGTCCCAGATTGGAGAGGGTGCTGACTGGGCTGAGGGAAACACCACCTCTGTGCATGAATTTTGTGCACTGAGCTTCTAGTCCTATATAATAAAAGCCTAATATGCTAAGTGTCCAGTCATCTGGTAGGCCATTCAACCAATCAAAGCATAATATGCTAATGATATGCTAAAGCTGCTCCCTATAACATGCACTGACCACCAGGGGGCAGGCACTCTGACCTGTCGGTTAGCTTGCTACTTGGGTCCAGCCAATCAGGACTGAACAAGATGGGATTAACAAGCTGTCCCTCACTGGCTGGCCAAGCTCCCATGTTCCTCTATGGCCCCAATCATGCACCTGTGAGGTCCCTTGGCCTGGCCTGTGCCCTCTCATCATCCAGGCTGAGGGACCCCTCCATCCAGTGCACAAATTTCATGCATCGGTCCTCTAGTTATTAATAATGGGCACAATATGCAAATAACCTAAGTGTCTATTGATTGATAATCTGTACAGAAAATGTACTTAAACATCTAGCACAGTGTCTTGTCCACATTAAGTATTTCATAGTTTTATTACAGTACCTTAATTGGGTGACAAATGAAATAAACTGTTTGATTTTCAATTATGGTCTGATATACCATAATTTATTCAAGGTTATAAATTCAGTTTTTCCTGATTTTTGCCCCAGCTATATTCCGTACTATATTGGACACTTCTCACAAATATATCTCACATACAAGGGTAGGCAATTGTAGGTTTGCAATTTTGAGTACACAAAACAACAGTCTATTCCTATATTATTTATTTGTATTACAACTGTAAACCTCCTTTTTGCCAACCCTGTATATTTTCTGACTGCTGCCCCAGTTCTACATTTTCTTGTCCATGCTTTAAGATCAATTCCCATTCACAAATAATAGTAACTCAAGTATAGAATTGTAAAAATTTGATTATCTTTCTTATTATGATTTTATTAAGGTATAAATGTGCTGGTAAATGTTTAATAACCAACATGCACATATGTGCATAATTATATATTTTACTAATAAAAACTATGTATAATACTGAATTACAAATAATAGAATATGCTGTTTAATAAAATTAATTTATTATTACTGAAAGCAAACCTTTTTTTTGTTAAACTTGTATATTATAGCCAATTTGTGGTTGTAATTGAAAAGTGACTAGTTTCAACATGAACATTAACTGACATTTTTGTTTACAGTATTCAGAAAGATGAATGGTAAGAAATAAACGTGTTGTCCTGGCCAGGTGGCTCAGTTTGTTGGAACATCCTTCTGTACACCAAAAGGTGAGTTTGATTCCTGGTCAGGGCACATACTGAGGTTATTGTGGGTTTGATCCCCAGTCTGGCCCATATAAGAGGCAACTAATCAATGTCTCTCTCTCTTTTTTCTCATTCAAAAAAGCAATAAAAACATATCCTCCAGTGAGGATTTAAAAAAAAAGTCAAAATATAACATATTCATCAGTTATGTGACTTTTTTTAAAAAGCCTAATAGTTGTTTTCTTAAATATTGTCATAATACTTTATCCTCTTCACAATACAATGGTCACAAATATAATTTATTTTATTTTATTACTGTATTTTATTTTTATTGATTAAGGTATCACATATTTGTCCTCAACCTCCATTCCAATCCCCCAGCCCTGCCCACTTGTGCCTCCACCCCCCTATTTTCCTTGACCACTGGTTAGGCTCATATATATGCACATAAGTCCTTTGGTTGATCTCTCCCTTTTATCCCCACCCAACCTTTGAGATCCAACAGTCTAACCCATGGCTCCTTATCTCTGGGTCTGTTCTTGTTCATCAGTCTATGTTGTTCACCATTTTCCCTAGATGAATGAGATCATGCCTTACTGGAAATATACTTATAAGAATTGAAAATGAGACAAGCAATAATAATTATGCTGAAAGGCATATGAATCAGTCTGTAGTGAATTTCTTTCTAAGCTAACAGTTCTTTTGAGATCCAATTTAAATGTCAAACAGTTCCTTATGTGTACATGTCAGCAATGATATTTCAGTTCTGTATGGTGGACAAATGGTGGTGATGCAGGTCCGACCCTCTCTGGTTTGGTCCTGGGCAACCTGCAGTGATACACAGCTGCTGGCTGCTATTATGACAAGGTGTCATCAGCGTCTTCCGTCTCTGGACTGTTTCTCTTCTGTCTTCATGGTTGGAGCAGTCCTCCAATTCCTCTCTGTTGCTAGAATCCACATGGTCTCAGAGTTGTTTTCTGAAAATATACAAACATATTCTTGACCAAAAGTTAATAAAAGAATATTTTATATAAATTTGACTTGGGATCCTTTTTCATTTTTTGCCCAAATGATTTTCCTCTGGCTATAATCCTTTCCCCTAATATTTACATGGTAAAATAAGATTCCTCTAGAGTAATCAATTTGACAGTAAAGTAGTAGACAAGGTTGCAGGTTAATTTAAATTGGCTAATTGAAATAAGCGAATATTCTAGAAAAACTAATTGCACTGGACAAAAAGCTATTCCTAAAGTGTTAACTAAAATTTTTATTGGTAGTTCATCTCAGGATAAAATCTCACAACAAGAAATGAACCTAAAGCAGTCATATTATAATGCAAAAAATTAAAATTTAAAAGCTATCAAGACTACATTATAAAATTTTCAGAAGCTTCCTAATATTTAAATCAAAAAAAGGGGAAAATAGAAAAATATCATGTAAGGAAAAATATCCTGTAAGTAAATTACATCTAGAAAATTTGTACACAGATATAAATTTTAAGTTTAATTGGCAATAATATTTTCTCTATTATGCAGAAGCCGGTTTTGCTCAGTGGATGGAGCGTAGGCCTGTGGACTGGAGGTCCTGGGTGTAATTCTGGTCGAGGGCACATATCTTGGTTGCGGGCACAGCTCCAGTGGGGGGTATGCAGGAGGAAACTGATCAATGTTTCTCTCTTACGATGTTTCTAGCTCTCTGTCTCTCTCCCTCTCTGTAAAAAATCAATAAAATATATATTTTAAAATAAATAAATAAAAGAGAAACTATCCTTTAAAAAAAAAGAGTTTCTCTATTATGTTCTTTCTAGAAAACAACCATGAAAATGAATAAATCAAGCTTTTATTTGCAGTATTTGCCACTTTCTTGGTGTGAATATGTCATTCTTGGCCAATGATATGATGTCACTGAACTTAGAATTGAGAAATGCAGCGCAGTAGTAAAGTCATCCTATATAATAAAACTCTAATATGTAAATCGACCAAATGGTGGGGCCACCATTCGCTATGATATGCACTCACCAACAGAGGGTAGACACTCAATGCAGGAGCTTCCCCCTCATGGTCAGCGTGCTCCCCAGTACCACTGCTCAGCCAGAAGATGGGATCATGGCTGCGAGTGCAGTAGCAGTGGCAGGAGCCTCTCCTGCCTCTGCAACAATGCTAAGGAGCCCGAGGGGAATGTCTGGGAAAGCACAGGCCAGGCCTCTAGTCCTTTATAATAAAAGCCTAATATGCAAATCGACCAAACAGTGGAATGACCAGTTGGTGGGGGACAGGGCCAGTGATTGGGCAGCGCCAGGCCAGCCAATGCAGGTGCCTGAACGCAATAGGGGAACTCGATCCAGGGCAGCAGCTATGGACAGTGGTGGGGTGATAGGGAACATGGTCAGCTGCTTGCAGGCCAGCGCCATCCCACACGCAGCCCTTTGGTCACCTCCCACAGAGGGATGTCACCGGTGGTGGTGGCAGGGCAATGGGAAGCTGGCCTAAGCTATCAATTAGACATCCTTCAAAGGTTCCTGGACTGCAAGAGTGTTCAGGCTGGGCTGAGGGACCCACCCCCCCGAGTTCATGAATTTACATGCACCAGACCTCTAGTTATATATAATATTCCCACCATGAAGATATAATCAACATAAGTGACCTCATGTATACATAATGATAAATATAATTAATTAAGAAATGTTGTGTTCTGAGTTTTTATACCTTTGGTTTTAATATAATTTACCTAATTATGAATTTATATAACTTAAGTTTTTTAAATGACTATATTTAAAAATGGCTTCAAAATTTTGGAAAATCTAACAATTGACTAATGAGCCACCTCAAGTATAACCCTTTTATAAATGAAATATTTTGTATTCAATTAAAAAGTAGCTTTTCATAGCTCCTCTTCTCATCTAGTCACCTCCATTTACATGTATTTTTTTTCTGTTTTTATTATCCAAAAACCTATTATAGTTTATTTTATTCATGGTCTCCATTTCTTTATCTTCCACTTACCCAATACACTTTAGCTTTCTTTTCCATTTCTCCATAAAAACAGATGTGTTTAAAGCCAACAGTGTTTCTAAAAAAAACTTTACTATCCCAGTTTTCTTTGATTTCTTAGTGGCAATGTTAACAACCCAATCAATCCTTATTGAAACACTGTTTTCCCTTAGGTTCAACTATACAATACTAATCTATCTTATTTTTCAGTGTTGAGTATGATATTAGTTATGGGTTTGTCATACATATATGGTCTTTGTTAGTTGAGGTATGTTCCTTCTATTTCCGTTTTGCTCAGAGTTTTTCTCAAATGGATACTGGATTTTCTCAGATACTTCTGCATCTATTGATATGATCACATAATTTTTACCCAACATTTTGTTTATATAGTATGTCATATTAATTTGAAGATATTGAATGAACCTTGCGTTCTGGGAATAAATCCCACTTAGATTCAGTTTGCTAATATTTTGTTTAGGATTTTTATATATATTTTCATCAGGGATATGGGTGGCCCCCTGATTTTTTTCAATGTATTTTTCTGAT
This sequence comes from Vespertilio murinus, assembly GCA_963924515.1. Lineage (NCBI taxonomy): Eukaryota > Metazoa > Chordata > Mammalia > Chiroptera > Vespertilionidae > Vespertilio > Vespertilio murinus. Next base: position 67,148,518 of record OZ004710.1, read on the forward strand.
TTTGTCATAAGGGTCATCCTTGCCTCATAAAATTAGTTTGGGAACTTCCCTCATCTTCAATTTTTTTGAATAGTTTGAGAGGGTAGGTATTACTTCTTCATTGAATGGTTGGTAAAATTCACCTGTGAAACCTTCTGATCCAGGGCATTTCTTTGTTTAGATATTTTAAATTACTGATTTGATTTCATAAGGTTTGGAAGATTGTATGTTTCTAGTAATTTACCCATTTCTTCCAGATTGTCCAATTTGTTCCCATATAATTGTTCATAGTATTTCCTTATAATCCTTTGTACTTCTGTGGTGCCAAGTTGGTGGGACTATTTCATTATTTTAAGCTAATGCCATATAGAGGGGAATGCTTATCTCTGGAAAGATGGCATTTGTGGGGGCCATGGTTGTTGACTCAGCACAAAGACGTTGGTGGCTATTGTCTTAGCCTTATCCTCAAAGCTACAACCTTCTGAGCTACCTTCCCTCCACCAGAGTCCAGAGTGAATAACCATGAATGAGATTTTGTGTGCCTTTAATAGGGTACCTGGTTCTCTAGCAAACTTCTGCCTCTCCTTACCTGGCCAATGGGAACCCTGCTGATTTTCACAGCCAGATGTTATGTGGGCTCTGTTGCTCTGGGCTGCCCTGTATGGGTTGATATCCTTTGTTCCTCAAGGAGGACCTTTGCAGCAGAGATATTGCTCCAGATTCTCAGCCACCACCAGTGGGAAGGGGGGAAGCCCTTTTTCATGTTTCTGGTCTTTCTAGCAGTAGTCTCAATGTGAGTTCTGTAAATCCTTGGTTATGAGACTTCTGTTCAGCTAGTCTCACTTGGTTATTCAGGTTGATTGTTCTACAATTTAGTTGTAATTTCAGTTTGGTCCTGTGTGGAGGTGAGTGCAACTTTCACCTACTTTGCTGCCATGTTGGATCTCTCCCCCTTGATTCTTAATCACTACACCATGGGTTTGGGATTTACCCATTCTACATCTCTACCTTTCTGATGAGTCTTGTCATGGATGCTTTATTTCCTTCTCTACAAGATTACTGTCCAGATAATATTCAGGTAGTTCTCAGTGGTAGTTGCTCTCTAATTTAATTGTAATATTGATGTGGTGCTGGAAGGAAGCAAGCACAGCATTTACCTACCCCACTATCTTGACTGCAAAGCACAGTCCTCTGGATTCTGTTGCTGGCAGTAAATATTGTTTATTAACTTCCATGAATTTACTTTTCCAGTTTGTTTTCCTAATGTAGGCATGGAAGTGAAAGTTATATAAGCCAAAAAGTGCTATTGGGGAGCCTCCTGTTTGGGGGCTAATTGAACTAGACAATCATTAGTGAAGTTGATCCAGAGACAAGAACTAAGAACATGAATTCATGGCTTAGAAGGGCTGCCTTAAGGAAGTTATGGAGATCCCATGCCTATATGAATAGATTTTATAATTTCAACAGCAATTTTATTCAGCTTTTTCATAGTTTCCAATTGATTAGATAAAATTAACTATTAATGCATACCTATGAAGAATTATCTTAATTATTCTCAATATGGAAGCAACTTTAATGTTTGTTATGTCTATACAATCTTAAAAGCAACCAGCTACAATTTAAATAATTTATTCAATCAAGTAACTGGATTTTTTTTATGACATCAAATGACCAGTTTGACTTTCACTAAATTGACTGTTTGGTTGACACTTTGAGGAGCATTAACTTGTCATCATCATCATTACGATGAAACACTATTTATTAGCATCCAGAGTCACAAGTGATATAAAATTAGCCAAATAATCATAGACTCTGCCCTTTAGGAGTTTATGATCTGGAAATTCAACACATCCAAATTAACTGAATGCCATTTAGCAGAGTACTACTATAAGACTTTGAGAAATGCTAAGTGGTTGACAAGATCAATTTTCTCCCCAAACTATCATCCAAAAAGCAAAATAGTTAACATGTTTTGTCTAAGTAAACTTTTCCCTTAAGATGGTGTTATTTGGGCTGAATTTGAACTAGAGTTACTCTTTCTCCTGAAAAGCAGCACTTTAGAAAGAAAAAATTATATGTCTGAGCTTACCAAAAGCAAATGAGCCTTTAAGGAATCTGGGAGCAGGTAATGATGGTGAGCAATGCAGTCAGGAAAACAGAATTTGTGGTATCAGAATTTATCCATCATGGGTGGGCATTAGGCAATTGTTGAACTTTTCTGCATCATAGTTTAGTTACTCATCTGGAGAATGAGAAAGCTGTAATCATGTTTATGCCTGCATGATATCTGAAAACTGTGCAGGGATCCTATAACGAAAAGTGAACCCAGTGATGAATGTTTCCTTCTAACTAGGCTGAGAGATCTATATTTCTGGTGGCAAAAGTGTTGTATAAAATTTAGTTGTAAGTTTTGAAGACTAGTTATGGAATACAATAGTCTTACACTTTAAATATTACTCAAATCCAGTTAAATATTTTGCTACATTGTTCACTTTAAAGCTTAGTTTCAGCTGCTATGAATTAACTATGTCTAATCAATAATTCATGTGTAAGAATTACCCCTTTTTGAGGAATCATAGAATGTAAGATTTGTACAATCTATAGGAAATAATGCGACCCTATTCTTTTTTTTCCTGCTTTATATAAGAACACATGAACCTTTAAGAGTAAACTACTTGGCCAAGGTTCAGCAATATGCTGATAGGCAAGCTAGTTATAGAACTCAGATTTCCTGACTGCTTATTTCAATACTCTTGTATATACTTCTATCTACACTAATGAAAGAGAAAGATGCAAATTGACCATACCTCCACTACACCCACCAGCCAATCAGGAGCAAGTATGCAAATTAACACAACAAAGATGGTGGCGGCCACAGAGCTGGAGTGAGCAGGAAGCTTAGGTTGCCCCCAATGATGGAGGAAGCCAAGCTTCCTGCCCGCCCTGGCCTGCCCTGGCTTCCACTCAAGGCTACAAAGTTTCAATTATAGAAGATAAATAAATCCCAGGTACCCATTTCCAGTCATAAATTCAAGATATTGCTTCTAGCTAACCCAGGCCTCCACTCAAGCAGGTGTTGAAAATAAAATTAAAAAGAAGGGTTTGGGAGCCTGGTTCTCCAGGGGGCATAGCCAACCTGAAAATGGCCCTTAGACCCTTACCCAGGTTGGCCACACCTCCATGGGGTGAAAGTCTCCACTGTGGGGATTTACCAGCCTGCAAACAGCCATTAGCCCCTCACCCAGGCTGGCCAGGTACCCCAGCAGGACCCCCACCCTGAAAGGGGTATGGCCAGCTTGAAAAAAGCCATCAGCCCCTCACCCAGGCTGGCCACGCCTTCCCAGTGGGGACCCTCACCCTATGGGGGCATGGCTGGCCTGCAAACCACCACAGGCCCCTTGACCAGGCCATCTCACACCCCAAGGGAACCCCGACCCTGAGCTAAGACACCCTTCAGGGTAAACCAGCCAGCCCACACCCATGCACTAGGCCTCTATCTATACTAATAAAAGGGTACTATGCTAATTAGACTGGGAGACCTTCCAGGAGACCTTATGGCATTCTTCTGAACAAAGCCATGGTGGCAGGGCTGAGGTAGAGGTGGTTAGAGGCCAAGAGGGGAGGGCAGTTGTGAGTGATCAGGCCGGGATGGGACAACAGTTGTGGGTGATCAAGCTGGTGGGGGGCGGGGCCGTTGATGGTAAGCAGACCAGCAAGGGCGCCAGTTGGGGTGAGTAGGCTGTCATTGAGGATCAGTTGGAGGTGATTAGGACAGAGGGGGGGGGCAGTTGGGGGTGAGCAGGCCAGTGAGGAGGGAAGGTGGGGGTGAGTAGGCCAGAGGGAGGGGCAGTGAGAGAGCACACTGGCATGGGGAGAAGTTGGGGTTGATCAGGCTGACAGGGGGGCATTTTAGGGCAAGCAGGCCAGTGGCAGGGTGGGGGGTAATTGGGGGCAAGTAGGCAGGCAGGTGAGCAGGTAGGAGCCAGCAGTCCTGGATTGTGAGAAGGATGTCCCACTGCCAGTTTAGGCCCAATCCCTGTAAATCAGTAGGACATCCTTTAAGGGGTCCCAGATTGAATAGGGTACAGGATGGGCTGAGGGACACCACCACCCCCCATGCACGAATTTTGTGCACCAGGCCACTAGTATTATACTATTTCTAAAAGGAATATGGCAGAATATAAAATCACTATAGTGAAGCAAAGTTTACAAACTCAGAAAAGGCAGCAGGTGCCTATTATGTGCCATACATAAGCTATTTCATATAGTCCTTAAACAATCCTTAGATGGATTGTTTTCAACTCTTTAATAAATTTCACCACTTATAAAGTTCAAAAAGTATCCACGATTGAATCTGTCTTTATATATGTATCAAGATTATTCAGAGATCAGAAATCAAAATGAAAATATTTAAGTAATTTATTCAAACTTTCACTGATAGAAGTGATGGAATGAATTATCACAATCCAACACAAATGCCCATTGTCTTTCCACTATACCATACTTTATCATTGGAAAATGTGCCATTGCCATTTCAAATATTCTTCGGGCCCAACAAGATGAGTCAGTAGCATATTAAAGAACACTGGGAAGTAGTTCTTGAGTGTTTCTCCATTTTCTATCCCCATGGTCCTCTCACACTTTTCCTTAATCCTATTCATTCTTAGACATCAAGCTCTACACAAACTGTTCTTAGTATCTATATTGGGCCTGAGCTCATCAGAGAATATTTAAAATTACCCATTGTTATGCTTTTTTCAATTTATCTATTGAATACCATTTCTCATACATGTTCTTCATTTAAACTTTTTATTGCCTAACTAATTGACCTTTGCATTTACATGGAAGTAAAATTATTTTTGCACTGTGCCGAAGTGATGGAGGCTTACTGTAGTTTTTCCTTCCGGGCATTATTCCATTTGACCAATGACATTTGGCAAGTGATATAACACTTTCGCACTCTCAATAGGTAAGAGCTGGGCCCTCCTAGTCTAATTTGAGTGCTTCACACTCAAACTATGATTTAAAACCATAAAATGAGTGAATTCAGGAATAGCCTCAGAGCAATTTACTCATTTGGTGTTCACAAGGAAAAATTAAGAGCAGAGATTAAAAAAAAAAAAAGAATTATAAACTCTTGGTAATGTTATATACATTATATAAGGTAATGAGTGAAATGTGTTTACCACATATATAAATGGAGTTAGATATTGTCATATATTGCCCTGGATATGACAGAACAATGCAGGAAGTAAAAATAATCTGATTTACATGGAAGTTGGAAAATACTATGAAATGCCCACTTAGGATTTAGAGTTATTTTCTAAGTCACTACCTGTTTAATGATTGGCTCGGGGGAGGGGCACTAGCTAATTACACAGATGTAATATAGAGCTTTTATAACAATTTATCAAATAAACTGGTATGGATCTCAACTTATTCGTCATATTTGAGGTAAGTAGTAAAGTGACTCATTTTCTAATGGTATAATTAATAACTAAATCTTGAGGCCCTTAATTGTCAGAGATCAAATGTTTCTCCCCGAGGCAGATATGTATAAGAGAAAATATCATTGCTTGTCTTCCACTGAAAAATGTTGAAAAGTAAGGATGAAACCTGCACATTTGCATGCCCTGATTGCTCATAATAAGAGAGAATACTGTATATTTTAATATATAATTAAATTCAGCAAATAAAGAAGCATTGCTTATTCTCATCCTGATGAAAAAGTTTCTAAAAATATCCAGGATTGAGTCTGTCTTGAGATATGTATGAAAAATCTTTATTTGGCTTTAAAACCAATGATGTGATTTGGAGCTGTCAGGCAGGTATGTTAGTATAGGTTATGTTTCTGGCCAATGGACTGTCTATTTCGCCTGAACAGACTCCTCTGCCATCACTGTATATTTATAGAACAACGTGACACAGGGTAGGCATAGCTGCAGGGAAAAATAGTTTTATCTAAATTTTAGGAATGCCTATAAACTTGAAAGCAGGAGTCTCTTTTCCCATCTTCTACTTTTAAAACAAATGCACAGAGCCATTTTTAACTTTTATAAATATATTACTTATATTTCTTTCTTGAATGCAACTACCATGCTATCTCATATTAAGCAGAATGAATACATAATTTGTTCCAACTCTTTAAGGAGTTTCACTATTGATAAAGTTCAAAAGTTAATGAAATTGTACTTTGTGTAATGGATAATATAAAATGATAGATTAATTTTCATAAATATTTAATATATTAAGTAAAAGAAGGCAAGAAAAGAGAAAATTTGGCACTGAATATAGCTATTTCATACATTGGGTCTGACAAATATGTATGTCTTACACCTTTGAGATACATGCTAAGTATGTATTACTAAACACAATGATAAGAAAAAAATAGTGATTGTGGAGAATTTCTGATTTAATTTTCAGAAAAAATTCAGTAATTCAAATTAGTGGTGTACTTTGAAAATCTTTTTGGGGAGTAAAATTTCATAAAACTTGTCTTCAGCTAATGAGATCCTTTAGCATGATTTTGAGACATGTTTGATTTGTTAATCCCTATTAAAAGGATGAACTAGTAATTTGAGACAGGGATGAGCCATATAATTCAAAATACATACTCCAACAAAACATGGCCTCAGTATAAGTGGGGAAAAACACACACACACACACACACAAAAAAAAAAAACAACAACAACAACAACAAAAAAAAACACACACACACTTTCTAAAGTGCTCTGGTTTGAGAAAGGGCATTGTATAATATAAGACACCATGGGGTCAGTATGACTATGTCTGTAAATGTGAGTGTGTTAGGAGGTTGCTAGAGGAATTGATATTATCAGTATAAAAGAAACTAAAGACTCACTTTTTATAAGAAATGACTCCTATTGTCTTTGCCTTTTCCATTACTTCAAGTATCATGCTGCTTTTAACAGAACAAATAAAGAAGTAGGAGACAGAATGGCTAGTCATGGTCTAAAAGGTTTCTATTGATGATAATTAGTTAATGAACAGACAAAAGGGCTTTCCAGGCCTCCCCTTCATGCAAGGCACACAAAAAAGACATTATAAGAAGACAATGAAAAATTACCCATGATTTCAATCACTGTTTTTCTCCTGACGGGTCTTTTTGTCTCAAAGAACTGTGTCAAATCAGGCCTGGTTTTTCCCACAATGTGCCTACTGTGTGGAGTCTGCTTTGTGTAGCCAAAATACATGACCTTTAGAAATAGACACATTTGAGCTCTGCCACTATGTGATCCTGGGCAAGTTGCTTAACTTTTCTCTGAGACTTTGGTGTTTCATTGTTTGTCTTTCCATTTATAAAATAAGAATGAAGATATAATGATCTCTATATCATTAGTTTATCATGTGTGAAATTCCACTGTACATGGACATACTTATGTTTACCACTTACTTAGCCCTACGAATTGCAGTTTAATTATTTATCTGAATATCAAATCACACCTGATTAGAATAATAAAAAGATGGAACTATGGATTAGACATGAAATTATAAAGTAAGCAAATGAAAGAGTAAGAATTTTGTACTAAAAGTTTAGGAAAGTTAAAGGGAATAAAATTAAAACAGCCTTAGAATTTTCTTGCTCTGTTTGTTAGATATGAGAAATATAAGTAGTGACAGGATTGAGGAAGTTCAATTCCTCCATAATCTTCAACGGCCCCTCACATACATAGTTACCTACAAATAAAAATAACTTTTAAAACAATCTGCTGGCTATGCAAATGCAACAGCAAGATGTGTGTCCTACAACACCATTACAAATGGATAAACACATACAGAACAATAGAACTGAACCCCTATCTTATACCACTGACAGAAATTAACTCAGAATAGATCAAGACTTAAACATGAGATGTGATACCATAAAACTCCCTGAAGAAAATGTAAGGAAGGAGATCCTCAACATTGGTCTTAGCAAAGAGATTTTTTAATATGACACCGAAAGCACACTGGCAAAAATGAAAGTTAGCAAATGGGACCAAATCAAACTTATAAACATCTGCACAGCAAAAGAAACAGGAAAAAAAATTAAAAGGGAGAAAATGTTTACAAACCATAGAGGGTGAATATCTAAAATACTTAAATAACACACACAACTCAATATAAAAATAAATCCATTAAAGACTTGTCAGAATATCTAAATTGATGTTTTCTAATGAGACATCCAAATGCCCAACAGTTACATGAAAAGACGTTCAAGGTTCCTAATAATCTGGCATATCAAAATCACAATTATATATCACCTCATGCCTGTAATAATTGCTATCATCAGGAAGATAAGAGGTTTACCAGTTTAAGATGGTGATGTAGGGAGGGGTTTATCTCACCTCCTACCAAGAACACTAAATGCACAGCTACATATATAACGTTTTCGGAGGAAGAAACACCCTAAAATCTAGCTGAGTTACTCCTATATGAGGCAAACAAAAACAACAAAAAAGCCCTCATCAGAGGGTAGGAAAGGCTAAGACAGAGTCGTACCATAAACTCTACCCTCAGCCTAGTGACCAAATGACTGGGAAGGAACTCAAAACCCAGTGATTCTCTCTGAGAAGTGAAGGGTTTGAACCCCATATTGGTCACCCTATCTTTATTTAAAACATTTTCTGTTTTAAATTTTTATTTTTCAATTACAGTTGTCATTCAATATTATATAATCCTTGCCAACATTTATTGTTTGTGGATTTTTTGATAATAGCCATTCTGGCAGGTATGAAATGATACCTCATTGTGGTTTTAATTTGCATTTCTCTGATTATTAGTGATGTTGAACATTTTTTCATATGTCTGTTGCTATCTGCATGTCCTCTTTGGAGATATGTCTCTTCAGGTTCTCTGTCCATTTTAAAATCAGATTATTTATCATTTTGTGTTATAGTCCATGAGTTATTTATATTTTTCAACATTGATCCCCTTTTGGATGTATCATTGGTGAATATCTTCTCCAATTTATTAGTTTGTTTTTTCATCTTGTTGATGGTTTCCTTTACTGAGGCACCCCATCTTTTAAAACTTGTACCCAAGAGACAAATCCCCCAAATATCTAATTTTGAAAACCATTATTGCTCACATCCTTAACCAACCATAGTTTATAGGAAATTGAGAGACATCTCTTAAAGAGAGCCAAACTCTGGAGCTCCTGCACTACCTGCGGTCCACTCTTCAAATCCCCAGGACCAGCACAGTGGGGACCACTCGTGACCTAGCTTTGCACATCCAGACCCTTTAGGTCACAGACCTGACTTGGAATGGGCAGGAAACCCTGAGAGCTAGCACCCCTGGAGGAGATATAGAGGCCTCCCAAGGGTCGCACCAAGATGCAGGGCAGGGACCCACAGCTCAAACTCCTGGGGCCTCAATCCTGGGTGCAGGAGGAGGACGGGTGTCCATGGCCAGCTCAGGACACTGGTGGGGAGTGAAGGTGAAGGACAATGTCCCAGCAGGATGGAGTCTGGTGCACTTGGAGCAGCGGGTGCAGAAGCTTGATAACAGGTGGGTGGGCCACATGCAGGGGATGCTGTGAGGGCACAATGGGCCGTGAGGCTGCAGGTTCCATTCCAGGTTGGGGCTTGGCCCTAGAATGGAGGATGTAGGAGGAAGGAGGGATTGGCCATGGCCCCGTTGAAAGGTGTGAAGGCTGCATGCCTGTGGGCTCCACCCAGCAGTGTCTGCATGGGGTCAGCTTCAGCATCCAGAAGGTCCGGCTGGGCTGGGGGCATGGCCTTGAGCCATGCACCCACTGCGGGGGACATGCCCTCAGCCCGGCAGCCCCATGTTGTATCCATTGGGATGCCGGCATGCTCCTGGCAAACTTGAGTAGCCCAGCCCTCTAGGCCAGATCAACCTGGGCACTTGGCAACTAAGCCAGGCCTCCCACATCACCAATAGCCACTCAGCACCTGCTCATAGTCCACTCCTGCTGCTAGGTGGCCAGAGCACACACAAGTGGCCACTAGGTGCCTGCTTATACAAATTAAGCCACCATCATTGTTGGATTAATTTGCATACTCACTCCTGATTGGCTGGTGTGTGTTGCAGAGGTAAGATCAATTTACATGTTTGTCTATTATTAGCTAAGATTATGTGGCTAGATTAGATACATTATTTTAAACTAGAGGCCCGGTGCATGAAAATTTATGCACTGGAGGGGGGTTCCTCAGCCTGGCCTGCCCCTTCTCACAGTCCAGAGCCCTCAGGGGTGGGAGGTGCTACTACCACTATTTGCAGTGCAAGCCTAGGCCAGCCTTGGACAGCTGGGAGCTAAGGGGACAGGGACTCTGGAGGCAGGCACGTGGAGCAGGACAGATGGGACTGGGCACTGCCATCTTGTGGCCTTGGGCACCACCATTTATGAGGGCATGACAGTCAATTAGCATATTACCTCCTTATTGGCTATGGGTGTTTGCCATCTTTGTGATGGTGTAATGGCCAATTAGCATATTCCTTCTTTATCATATAGGCTATTCATTTAGCTTTTAAAAAGTGGCATCCTTTAGAGTGAAGATGTAAGATATATCCAGCACAGCTAATGAGATTTGAGAAATTTTTATCATCACAATATAGTATTAGTATGGTTTAAGTACTTGGAAAAATCTGCCATTTTATACCATTATACTTGATAGAGTATAATGCAGTACAACACAGATATCTATCCTGGTATTAGGAATTATGGGATTTTAACACTTTTATAAACCTGTCACCCAATAGAATCATGTCCAAATCATGGAGTCTGAAATGTGTTCTTTTATTTGGAAAAATATTAAATGTATCCATTTTTCTTACATGTATCTAATTGCAATCATTAAAAATGTACAAATACAAGACATATTTATTTTGAAATAATTTTAGATTTAATCAAAAAGGCGCAGAGGTAAAATAGAGTTCCCATATATACCTCATCCAGTTTCAATAATATATAACACAAGGGATCAATACTGATAAATTACTATCAATTAAACTCCATGCTTTATTCAGATTTTACCAGTTTACCCACTATTGCCATTTTTAAGTCCCAGGATCCAATCTACAATGCATTTAATATCATCATTTCTCTTCACTATTCTCTGTTCTGTGACAATTTCTTAGTTTTCCTTTGATTTTCCTGACCTTAAGAATTTTGAGCATTACTGGTCAGATATTTTCAAGACTGTCCCTCAATTGGGTTTGTTTAATATTTTTATTATTACAATGAAGTTATGGAATTTGATAAGAATATCCTTTTCATCACATCACAGCTGGGAGTACATGATATATCGATGACTGATCATTGGGGACTTTAGTCTTGATCACTTGGTTAAAATAGATGTGTAATAGTTTTCTGTGGCTGTCATAAATTGTCAAAACTCAGTGGCTTTAATGGGGGTAATAAGGACACATATGTAACACTTTAATCAATAAAGAAAATTTAAAAAATTCAGTGACTTATAACAAAAACTGTATTAACTTAGAGTTCTGAAGTTTAAAAGTCTGATATGCAGGTAGTTATTACTGAACTAAAAACAAGGTGTTGGCATGGCTGTATTTTTCTAGAGAATCTACAGGAGAATTCATTTTCTTGCATTATCCAACTTTTAGGGGCCACTTTTATTCCTTGGCCCATTACCTCTTCTATCTTCAGCCAGCCCTGGGTGCTGAGTCAATACTTCTATAGTTACATCTGTCTCTGACTCTCATGTGTTTTCCTCCTCTCTATTTAAAGACTGTTGTGATTATACTAGACCCAGCCAGTTAATCCAGATTGATCTTACTATACAAAGGCCAGTCGATTATCAACTTTAAGTCCATCTGCAACTTTAATTCCCCTTTTCAAAGTATAATAATATATTCAGAGATTCCACAGATTAGGATATGGACATCTCCGCAGGGGTGCCATTACTCTGTCTACCACAGGGACTAGTAGTCTCTAAATGTCTCCACTGTAATGGCATTACCTTTTCACACTCTTTTCTTTGGAACTGAATCATTAGGTCCACACTCAAAGCAGGAGGGAAATGAAGCTCTACCTCCTGAAAGGTAGTTTATCAAACACACATGTGTGCATTTGTGTGCACACACATACACACACATACATTTTGGAATTCTTCTATAAGGATGATTTGCCTCAACCTTCATTCATTTACTTATTTAAAAATTTGTATCTGTCAGTACTGACTGAGGAAGATTTATTTTATTCTTGAATTTTGATATAAAATTATGTTTTTTTAAAAATTATTGTTGCTCCGAAACCGGTTTGGCTCAGTGGTAGAGCGTCGGTCTGCGGACTGAGGGGTCCTGGGTTCGATTCCAGTCAAGGGTATGTACCTTGGTTGAGGGCACGTCCCCGGCAGGGGGTGTGCAAGAGGCAGCTGGTCGATGTTTCTCTCTCATTGACGTTTCTGGCTCTCTATCTCTCTCCCTTCCTCTCTGTGAAATATCAATAAAATATATATTTTTAAAAATTGTTGTTGCTTAGCTGATCATTTCTTTCTCTTATTTTTGCTATTTATATTACCAAAATACACAAGTTTTAGTTTTTAAAATGGTCAACATGGATGTGGACAGTAAAATTTGCAAGTTTCTTTATCCTTTCTGAAGCTTATTCCTCAGAGATAACCATTATTATCAGTTTATTCATGTTTTATAATTTTTTAAAAAAACATATACCGTATTTGCCAGCGTATAAGATGATTTTTTGGCCCCGAAAAATACGTATTTGCTGGCGTATAAGATGACTGGGCGTATAAGACGACCCACTAAAATTTCCACTAAAAATACAGAGTTTGTTATATACTCGCCGTATAAGACTACCCCCCACTTGGAGGCATATTTTTCAGGGCCAAAAAGTCATCTTATACGCCGGCAAATACGGTATTTATTTGGCTACTAGGGGTCCAGTGCACTAATTCATGTACCTTGAAAGAAACTGTGGGCTGAGAGGCTGTGGTGGGTACAAGGGCAGGTCCTGGCCCATCCTGTAAGCCCCCACCTGGACCCTCCACCATGGACCCCGGTCCTCTGTCTGTCAGCAGTGATGCTCCCAACACCACTGTTCCCATGCATTGATAGCACTGACCCCACTCAAACCCATTGATGACAAAGAATGATTGGAGCCAGTGCTGTCAGTGGGTGCGAGTGGCAGCTTCTGCCCTAATTACCCCTCAGGAGCAGAAGGAGGTGGAGAAGCCCTCAGGGGCAATCAGGACCAGCACTGTCAGTGGGTGCAAGTGGCAGCTCTGGCACCAGCAGTGGGTTCCAGCGGGGCTGGCACCAGCAGCAGGTGCAAGCACCAGGTGGGACTGCTGGAAGGGAGCAAAGAATTTTCAGTAAACAACAGAGGCTCTCCCCAATGACAGCAACCAGCACCCCACTTTACTCTGACGCCCCTGTTCACCTGCTCCACCATGCCACCACAGCCGATGCCTACCACGTTCTGCACACACCCGCTGGTTGTCAGCACATGTCATAGTAACCGGTTGTTCAGTTCAAATTGTTCTACCATTTGGTCTATTTGCATATTAATATTTTATTGTATAGCATATTGTATGCAAATGCATTTTTGTACTTTATGGAGGGTTATAATCCATAGTGTTATGTAACTTTCTTTTAAATTCTTTATTGTTTCAAAAGTATTACATGAGTCTCCTTTTTCCTCTATTGACCTCTCCCCTGCCAGCCCCTCCTCCAAGCACAAGCCCTCAACTCCTACTGTGTGTGTCTATTGGTTTTGCTCATATGTATGCATACTAGTCCTTCAGTTGATCTTAACCCCAACCTTCGCCCATAGGTTGTACAGTCTGTTCGATGCTTCTGTATCTTTGGTTCTATTTTTGTTCATCAGTTTATATTATTCACAATATTCCACAAATGAGTGAGATCATGTGATATTTATCTTTGTCTGACTGGCTTATATCACTTAGCTTAATGCTCTCTAGTTCCATCCATGCTATTGCAAATGGTAAGAATTTCTTCATTTTTACAGCAGCATAGTATTCCATTGTGTATATGTACCACAGTTTTCTAATCCACTCATCTGTTGATGGACAATTGGGTTGTTTCCAAATCTTCACTGCTGTAAATTATGCTGCTATTAAGTTAGGGGTGCATATGTCCTTTCTGATTGATGTTTCTATTTTCTTGGGATACATTCCTAGAAGTGGGATGACTGGGTCAAATGGAAGTTCCACTTTTAATTTTTTGAGGAAATGCCACAATGACTGCACCAGTCTAGATTCCAACCAGTAGTACAGAGGGTACATTTTTCTCCACATCCTCGCCATCACTTGTCATTTGTTGATTTGTTGATGATAGCCATTCTGACAGGTGTGAGATGGTACCTCATTATCATTTTGATTTGCATCTCTCAGATGATTAGTGACTTTGAGCATGTTTTTATATGTCTCTTGGCCATCAGCAGCAGTTCTCAACCTGTGGGTCAACCCAGGTTGAGAACTGTTAGCAGGGTCGCCTAAGACCATCGGATTTACATTATGATTTATAACAGTAGCAAAATTACAGTTATGAAATAACAACAAAAATAACTTTATGGTTGGGGGTCACCACAACATGAGGAACTATATTAAAGGGTCATGGTATTTGAAAAGTTGGGAACCACTGCTCTAGAAGATCCACTGCATATCTCCCAGCATGCCTCAGAAATTACTCTCTTTTGCCCATTTTCAAGGCTTGGATAATTCTTTCTGACACTTGAATTGTATTATTAAACCACAGAGTGTGCATAATTATATCTGGAAGTATGAACTATTATTCAGTCACTGTTACAAAAAGAGGAATTCCCCCCTGATTAGCCTCCATGAAATTAGTAATACCATCCATGGTCTGTATACTGCTATCACTTTATATATTTAAGTTTATGTATAGAGCAGCAATAGTCTTACTATCACTAGGCATGAAATTATGCCTTGATCAGAGCCAGCCAAAATATGGTTTACCTTGAGAGAAGTGAGATTTTAGTTTTCTTCTTCTTTAAACAGGGCTCTTTGTCTTTTGAAGCAAGGCATTAACAGAATATCAGTATTTACTATGTGACACATACCAAATGAGACACAAACTTGCTGATAGTATTCCACCAAATTAAAAAAATAACCTCAGCTATAACACATAACATTTTAAAACACATTTTAAATTCACAAGACCTCAAACAGATGTAGATTATAAAACACCTATGATGACTGCACAAATGCAAAAGCATTAAACTTGCATTATTTCATTTAATTCCTCTAATAATCATTAGATAAACAGGTAAAATAAGTACCTGTTTACAGATGAGAATGCCAAGGAGTTACAGTTATGACACTTGTCCATGGTTACACAATAAGTCAGTTTCATAATTGGGAATTGAAGCCCAATTTTTAAAAAATAACGTCATTTTTCAACTACAGTTTACATGAAACATTATATTAGTTTCAAGTGTACAACCTAGTGATTAGACATTTATATACTTATGAAGTGATAACCCTGATAAATCTAGTAACCATATGATAGCATACAGCTATCTATCTATCTATCTATCTATCTATCTATCTATCTATCTATCTATATATTTAAAAGCCAAGTGACTGGAATGATAGATGACCAGAACAACCAGTTGCTATGACTTGCCTTTGGTGGCCAGCTGACCCAAATGGGACCCTGATTGGCACCCTCCCTACTTCCCTCTGCCCCTTCACCTGGCCAGCCCCACCCACCCTGATTGGGGACAGAACCAGCCATTCAACCTCCCACATCCCCTCTTTCCCCTTAGCCCCCTTTGGCCTGGCCCCATTGACCCCCTTCAGGGTGGTCCAGCCAGACCCCACCCATTCATGAATTCGTGCACTGGGCCTCTAGTCTATATATAAGCCTAAGCAACCACTATGACTGCATGTCTGGAACGACTGGCTGACCAGTCACTATGGTGCATACTGACCACCAGGGGGCAGATGTTCAACGCAGGAGCTTCCCCCTGGTGGTCACTGCATTCCCACATCCAATTTCCCACTGTCCTGCCCCCCAGCTGGTCAAACTCCCACAGTCCCTCTTTCCAGGTGGCCCCCAGACTCCCTGATAGGCCTCAATCTCTGGCCAGGCTAAGGGATCCCACCAATGCATGAATTCGTACACTGGGCCTCTAGTAGTTATTATAATATTACTGACTATATTTCCTATGATGTACTTTATATCTCCATAACTACTCTGTAACTAAAAATTTGTATTTATTAATCTCTCACCATTTTTCACCCATACCCTAAAACAATTCCCATTTGGCAACTATCAAAATGTTTTCTGTATTGATGTGTCTATTTGTGTTCTGCTTGTTCATTTCATTTGATTTTAAGATTCCACATATAAGTGAAATAATCTAGCCATTTCTGGATATCTGATTTATTCCACTCAGCATAATATCCTCCCTCTAAGGTCCTCTATGTCTTTGCAGATGACAAGATTTTATTATTTTATGGCAGAATCATATTCTGATTTTATTCATTTTTATGTCTGAATCATATTCCACTTGTCCATTAATCTATTGATGAACACTTTATCCATTCATTTATTGATGGACACTTAGGTTGCTTCCATATTTTAGCTATTGTAAATAATGCTGCAATAAACATATAGATGCATATGTCTTTTCAGTTTAGTGTTCTGTTGTTGTTTTTTAAATACACACCCAGAAGTAGAATTGTTTTAAAGTATCTTTTGTCTGATATAAGTATTGCTACCACAGCCTTTTTGTTTATTTGCATTTTCATGAAATATATTTTCCACCCCTTTACTTTTAGTCTGTGTGTATCTTTTGATCTGAAGTAAGCTTTGAGTCTTCTTTTGTTATCCGTTCAACTACCCTATGACTTTTGATTAGAACATTTAATCTATTTGCTTTTAAAGTAATTGTTGGTAGATATGTATTTATTGCCTATTTATTTATTTATTTATTTATTTATTTATTTTCTTCTTATAGAAGAAAAGTTAACATTTCTGGTAATACTAATTTGGTAGTGTGGATTCCTTTAGCTTTTATTTGTTGGGAAACTCTTTTTCTGTCCTTTGGTTCTAAATTATGGCTTTGCTGGGTAATCTTGGTTATAGTTCCTTGTTTTTCATAATTTTGAACATTTATTATCAATCCCTTCTGATTTGCAAAGTTTCTGTTGAGAAATCAGCTGATAAGTCTTATGAAAGATGACTTGTAGGTAACTTAATGCTTTTCTGTAGCTGCTTATATGTTTCTCTCTTTGTCTTTAATCAACCAAAGAACTTGTATGGATGCATATAAGTCTAACCAATGGATACAGAAAATAGGAGGGTGAGGGCATGAGTGAGGGAGGGGGGCAAAAGGGGTATTAGTACACATATGTAATACTTTAATCAATAAAAAAATTAAAAAGCAAACCTTTTTCACTTTAATTATGATGTGTCTTGGTGTGGGCATCTTTTGATTCATCCTATTTAAGAGATTTTTCACTTCTTAGACTTGTATGTCTCTATCCTTTACCTGATTAGGGAAGTTTTCCATCATTATTCTTTCAAGTAGGTTTTCAATTCATTGATATCTTGCTTCTCATTTTGGCAGTCCAATGATAGTGAATGAATGTTGGTATGCTTAAAGTTGTCCCAGAAGCTCCTTAAACTATCCCCCTTCTTTGGATTCAATTTTATTTCTGCTGTTTAGATTGGGTGTTTTCTGCTTTCATATCTTCAAAATCAATGATTTAATTATTTGCATTACATACTCTTCTGTTGACTAGCTGTAATGTATTCTTTATTCTTGGCTAGTTCTTTTTTATGTTTTCTATTTCCTTTATCTTTGTTGAAATTCTTACTGAGATTATTGAACATTCTTATAACCAGTGTTTTGAACTTTTCATCTGGTAGAATGCTTATCTTCATTTTGTTCAATTATTTCATTTGGAACATGTTTCTTTGCCTCCTCAAATTTTCTGTCTCCATGTATTTACATTTCACAGACTTGGTAGAGTAATCTTATATAGTAGGTGCCCTGTGGGGTGCAGTGGCCCTGTCTCCATGGTTACCTGAACCAGGTGTTCCACGGGTGTCCTTTGTGTGGCTTGTGTATACTTTTCTATTGTAGTTGAGCCTTGATTACTGTTCGAACATCAGTGGGAGAGATTCATCCTCTGGCTGATTGTGAAGACTGGATGTTACTAAGTGGAGGAACTGTTGTGCATGATGACTCTATGGAACAGAATTCACTTTAGCGGGGATTTGGTGCCTGCTGAGTCTACTTTTTGGGTGTGTCATTTGTGGAGGTGGTTAGGTAGTGCTCTGGTATGGTCTAAAGTTGGCCATTAGGTATAATGGTCCTGGGGTCTCTTGATAGGGGCAGGACAAAGTCAAGCTCTGACTGCGTCCTGGCTGGAGACACCTGGTATGAGATGCAAAGTGATTGGCAAATGGTTGCTACTCATGCTGGACATCGTGCTGCTTAGCAATAAGTATGGGACACTGAGACAAGATGCTGCTTATTTGGTGTTTGTAAACCTTTGAGAGATCTTAGAAGAGCCTGCAGCCACTGGAAGAAACTTGGGTGGTCTGTGGTCTCAGGGAATCACCAGGACAGGGCAAGAAGTGCTTGCCTGGTTGGTGGAGAAAACCATGATTTTAATAGAGTTTTTCAGAAGCACAAAATCCAGAAGGCTTAGTATTTCCTACAAAGCAACATTTCCATCTATATTCTTGCTAACAATTTTTTCCATTTCCCTCAGAACAAAGCTCGCATTTTAATGACACAAACAAGCTTTCCATAACCTGACCTCTGTATTATGTCTCATTCTTTGCCACTGTCTGTACCTCTGGATTTCTTGTAGTTTTCATTACATGCAAGGGTTTCTCAGACCCTGTTGCCTCAGGCTATTTATTCTGCTTAATATCATATTTATCTTCATTTAATTTGGCTGAATCTTACTTCCCATGCTTAGTTATATTATATTATTTTAAGTCACTTTATAACATACTTTGTCTCTATTATAATGTATTCTATATCTATTTTTGCCAAGGACCACATTGTACTATCTTAATTTCTTGTTTATATGTCTTTCTCATCCTCAAGAATTGGTACATACAAGTCCATAACAAAAATCTAACACATGCATAGCAAATATTTTTACTGGTTGGATGAGGTTATCTATAACCAAGAAAGCTATCTGGGAGGATGAGGAACTCTCAGTCACTGACATATCAAGGTAAACAAATTAAAAGTTATGTTTTTCTCTTGATTCACAACTTAAATAAGTTGTGCCTGGAAAGAAGAATTTTGATTGGGACAGGTGATTAATAAGTAGGTAATTTTGGCACATGGTTCATCTGGGGTTCTTAGAAAAAGCCTAGACAAAGTGCCACAATGGAATACACTCATCAGATCCATGGGAAATAATCAAGGGCTAATAATTCTGAATACAAGCATATGCAAGGACAAGTGTAGGCTCATGAAGCACACAAACTCAAGGTATAGTAGGCAAGCAATCTGTGGAAGAGAAGCAGATTTATTACCCCTAAGATGTGTCAGTGAAAACACTCTCTCCCATTCTTCTTGCTACAGAATGGCTAGTGTAGGTCTTGAAGTGTAAATACTGGTATGGGTATCCAAAAATAAAAATAAGACATGTTGATTGACTATGAATAATCAAATTATCCAATGAGAACCTACTTACTGCTGCTCTCAGTGCACTCCAAGAGGATAGTGTTGGATGACTCATAACAGGCCAAGACTACCTTTGGAAAACTCCCAGGTCCTTAAAGAGGCCAGTAGTATCATTTTCATACTTTAAACATATTTTCTTTCATTTTTGTATAACAAGAGGCAGAGAACAAATCTATTATTTTGTCCATTAGTGAGTCAGATATAAAACTTTTGTCAGTTATTGTAGCAGTCATAGGACATAGTCTCCAAGTTAAAATACAGAATGTGTCATGCAACTCTGTCATTATTAAATGTAACAAAACCCACAATATGAACTCTAGCCTTCTAATAAAAACATTGCTGCTAATTAGATTCTTCACTCTTTTATCTGAATGTCTTGTTAGCTCTCCTGATTGCTTATAATATTACAGCACATAATTTGAAATTAGAATTTTTATAGGGACGTTTTTATTTGGAAAGTATTAGATCATGTCAAACCAACTCAATCATCAGTCCAACACTTTCAAAGGTGATTAACAGTGAGAAATATTAAATGACCAGTGACTCTAAATCTAATATAAAATACATTCAGTGCAATGAATTTCTGAATTTTTGGATGAATGCGTATAGATAACAGTAATAACTATGATAATAATAAATAGCTACTATTCATCAAGTGTGACTAAACACCAGAGGTTTAGTCTACATTATTTCTTCACAATAACACTGGGAGATATTATTATAACCTTCATTTCATAGGTAGAGAAATTTGGAATCACAATGATTAGGGGACTTGTCTAAGACCACATGGAAATAGTAATAAGCACTTAACAGATCCAGAATTTGAAGCTAAGTCAATAGAATTGCAGAACTTTTTCTGCTAATCATGATGCTGTACTATCTTACCTATACTTTTCTCTATTGTCCTAAAATTTTTAGTTATATGTTATTTACTAATAACATTTCAATATAATTTAAAATACTTAAAACACTTATGTCAATACAGTTTAATTAAAAATGTGTATCCCTTTTTACAATATAAGGAACTGTGTAAGATGCTAGGAAAACAAATAATGGTTCACAATTGGTACAATTTTTACAAACGCCTCTATAATACATTACAAAATGACTGAAGTGCCAACAGAAAAGTGCATACTAAGTGTTAGGAAAGCGCTAACCAAGGACAGATTACTTCTGGATGGAGGTAGGAATAAGAAAAGTCTTTATAAAGAACACAAATTATAAGCAGAATTTTAAGAGATACCTAAGATTTATTTCCCCTTAATTTTTATTAATTTTCAAAGTAATTCCAGCTCATTGCTGAAAATATAAAAGTTTAGGAAAACATAAAAAGCACAGAAAATTCCTGATAAATAACTGCTGTTAACAGTTTAGAATATTTCCTTAGAGATGTTATTCTTTGTCAGTCAAGTGTGACAAAGCCCTGGGAGTCTGGGTACAGGGCCAAGGGGTTCAATGAAAGAAAAGGGGGCATCTGTAATACTTTCAGCAATAAATATGTTTTTAAAAAAGTTGAGATCGTACTGTGTATTTTATATCTTGATTATTCAGTCACATCATAACCTAAGTATTTTCCTGTACTTTTATATATATATATATATATATATATATATATATATATATATATATAGAGAGAGAGAGAGAGAGAGAGAGAGAGAGAGAGAGAGAGAGAGAGTTGGAGGGGAAGGGAAAGAGAAAAACATCACTTGACAACCTCCTGCACACTCCCTATCGGGGATCAAGCTAGTAACTTGGGCATGTGCCAGTACCCCTTGGTGCATGAGATGATACCCAAGCAACTGAATCACAATGCTCAGAGCTTTCCTATGCTTTTCTAATCACTATTTTATCTTTGCTGTTCCCCAAATATCAAAGTAACTTTTACTCCATCATCTGACAAAATATGATTAGAGGGTCACTGTGGATCTGAGAGCCTCTCCCAGGGGCCCACAAGGTCAAAATTATGCATAGATAAGGATCCATTCAAAGAGAAATGTAGACTAAAATTTTTAATGTAACAGTATGAAAAGTTCATTAATAGAGTTTCAGATTTCATATTGCAACTAACCTTTGAAAAATTGTTACTTATTGAGTTTTGGTATGGTGTCAAAGAAGAACATCCACAGTAGTCTGACATGGCTATTAAAATATTTCTCCGTTTTCTAACTAGATATCTCTGTGAGCCTGGATCTGTGAGCCTGGATCCTTTTCATATTCCTTAATCAAAACAACATTCCATAAAATATTAAACTCAGAGGCAGATGTGAAAATCCAGCTATCTTCTATTAAGCTGAGTAATAAAGAGATTAATAAAAATTTAAAATAGTGATACTCTTCTCACCAATAAATTTTGGATGCAGAAAATAGTTATCTCATAAGTGTGTGTACATTAAGTTTCTTATAATTTTAAATTATTAAACATTTATTTCTAATTTATTAAGGTATTATATGTGTACATAGCTTACCATTGCCCACCCCCCCCCCCACTTCCCATACATGCCCTCCCTCCCCAGAGTTTTTCGTCCATTGGTTGTACATATATGCATGCATACAAGTCCTTCGGTTGATCTCTTATCTCCCCCAGATCTCTCTACCCACCCTGTGGTCATTTGACAGTCTGCTTGTTGTTTTGTGGTCACTATATCTATCTTTCTGTTCATTAGTCTATAATGTTCTTTATTATCCGTAAATGAGTGAGGTCATGTGGTGTTCCTCTTTCATTGATTGGCTTATTTCACTCAGCATGATGTTCTCCAATTCCATCCAGGTTGTTGCAAATGAGGAGAATTCCTTCTTTTTTTATGGCAGCATAGTATTTATTGGGTAGATATACCATAGTTTTCTGATCCAATCATCTGCTGACAGGCACCTAGGCTGTTTCCAAACCTAGGCTGTTTCCAAATTGTAAATTGTGCTGCTATGAACATAGGGGTGCATATATCTTTTGTGATTGATGTTTCTAGTTTCTTGGGATATATTCCTAGGAGTGGGATTACTGGGTCAAATGGGAGTTCCATTTTCAGTTTTTTGAGGAAGCTCCATACTGTTCTCCACAGTGGTTGCACCAGTTTGCATTCCCACCAGCAGTGCACAAGGGTTCCTTTTTCTCCACAACCTAGCCAACATTTGTCATTTGTTGATTTGTTGATGTTGGCTATTCTGACAGGTGTGAGATGGTATCACATTGTTGTTTTGCTTTGCATCTCTCAGATAATTGGTGACTTTGAGCATGTTTTCATGGGCTTTTGTGGACACAGATTTCCATGGTCCCAGTATGCGTACTTTTGTCTCTGCTGCTGAGACAGCAACAGCTTCTGCTGCCACAGCTTCTGCAGCTGCCACCTCCTCCGCCAGGACCCAGACACCCCACATTATCCCCAGCAAAACCCAACTTTTCTGTGGAATCCACGTGCCCGCACCGATTGGAGTCCCACAACTGCTCAGTCTTCTCCACAGTTCTGGTTTTTTCAGGTCTCAGATAAGGGCCCCAGTTGCATCCGTGATGTGGTTCTAAGAGGCAGCAAGTACAAGTGTTTACCTATGCCTCCATCTTCCCAGAATCCAACTTTAGCATTTTAAATATCCATGAATTTTTTTTCATACCTTTGACCATATGCCAAAGGCAGGTTGACAGTCAGCCAGTATATACTGGTAAGGCACTAATAGATTGTTAGGGCCAGTGCCCATTCAGAATTATCAGTTATATTATCTGAATTGTTGGTGCTCATATAGTATTAGGTTTTAAAATATTTTTAATATCACCCCTGTCTATACGTTTAATATGCTAGAGTAAATAAGATATAAATATTAGTATGCAAAATATGTTCTATAACTAGATAAAATGCCAGTTGCAAAGAGCAGAATATATATGAGTCCTTTATTCAAAATGAGGATTTTAAGGTTGTTTTATAATGTTCAAATGACTAATAATAGTAGTAGTGGTTGTAGAAAGAACTTATACTTATGTCTTAAATTTGTCTTCCTATAACATTTGCCTTTTGATTTTAGTCAATTATAAAATTGCTTTTAATAATACAAGGCTACTTTTCTACCCAACTCCAACCTTTATTCTGTTCCATATCCAAAGTAAAGTGATGCAAGAGAAACTTTAGCATTAAAACTAAGATAACCAACTTGTCTTGGTTTTGAAACACAAAGTTATTCTTGTGAACTTGCTCAGTCCTAGGAAAATGGGGTGATGGATCATTTTATGGTGTATTTTAAACTGAACTTTTCCTGTGCTGTACAACAGCTTTCAAAAACCACCATTTTATGAGCACAGTCTAAATAAATCTCTCTCTCTCTCTCTCTCTCTCTCTCTCTCTCTCTCTCTCTCTCTCTCTCTCACACACACACACACACACACACACACACACACACACACACAGAGTTAATCATATGTAGACTGCACTAAGCCTAGAGCTATAAAATACTACAGTTAGACATTAGGTTCATTCACTATTCTCCAGATATATGGAATAGTTTGCAAAAACTCAAGAAAATTTCACTAGATATCTGTTTATCTTATTATTAACAGCCATGAAAAAAAATTAGAAATTTGGTTTGGGAGTTATAGGATTTAAACTAAAGATACTGACTTAATTCCCAGCAGTTTTTGATTTTTTTAATCCTAGGCTTGAATTCTTATGTCTAAATTACCTATTTCACATTTTATGTTTTAATTAGTTACTCAGGATATTGAGGGATGGGTTTTTAAATGTCACTAAGATATGAAGGATATTTCAAAACTAGGTCTTGTAGGATAGAGACAACTGAATGGCTTGTCTGCAAATGTGTTTTCTTTGAACCAAAGGATATATTCAAAAAATAAAAAATAAACTGAATTAATTCCTAATCTTTGAAACCAAAGAGATGTTCAGAATGATATGAGCTCCATGAACATACATATCACAAAGTAAAGGTGCTCGATAAAAGAATTCCTAGCTTTTCTTGAAAATTTAGATACGGCCTCATTGGGCCTTCACTGCTGCAAAGTAGTGGTTTAAAAACTTTACATCAGAATCTCATGAAGGGCTTGTTAGATTATAGATTATTAGAAGCCTGGTGAATGAAATTCATGCACTCGGAAGTGAGGGAGGTCCTTCAGCTTGACCTGCACCCTCTCTTGTCTGGAAGCCCTCAGGGGATGTCCAACTGAAGGCTTGGGCCCATTCTATATATATTTGTTCATTTACATACATATATATCTATACATTTACATATAATATATCTAGATGTATACATACCTATACATATACATAAAATATATATAGATGTATACACACACATATATGATATGGAGGTTTAGTGTAGGAACTAACTTATGTGATTATGAAGGCCAAGAATTCACACAACTTTCCTTCTACAAGCTGGAGAAACAGGAAAACCAGTGTTATAATTCTGAGTCCAAAGAATCAAGAACTGGAAGCTATGATATGAGAGGGCAGAAAAATGGTAGCCCCAACTTGAGAAGAGAATGGGGATTCAGTATTTTATTGCCTTGTTTTTCTATTTAGTACCTCAATAGTTGTATGATTCCCACCCACATTGGGGAGAGTTGATCTGTTTACTCAGCCTACTGATTCACATTAATAATCTCTACCAGAAGCACACTCATAGACACACAGTTATCTAGGCATCTCTTAGTCAAATTGAGTTGACACATAAAATTAACCCTCATAAATATTATCCATCTCATAATCAAATGTTCACATGCTTAACTGTGCCTTCCATTTTACCATGTAAGCAAGCTACCGGAGCCTGGGGTGTAGGGAGGGAGGGTAATTTATTATATTGCTTGTCTAAACCACAGAGAGGCATAAATTTTAAGGTTAAGAGCTGCAAACACATTACACTCTTACCATTGCCACATCTGGGTTATTGACAAGAATTAGTTAAGAGCTTGTTGGCAGAAATGATATATAAGATGATACTTAGTAGCACCACAACAGACAAAACTAAGGAAAATGTATAGGCAGCTTTTTTCCTCTTTCTGATCTCACCTTGCCTTTCCTATAGTGACAAATAGTTTTAGTATAATATGGATTATTACTGAATACCTACCCTGATAGGCAATAGAATTACTATCCCTATTTAATACACGAGGAAACTGAGGCTAATATAAAGAAAATAATTTACATAAAATCACATTGACAGAAATGGGTAAAGGCAGAAAACAAATCTGTACTTATAGGCCTCCAAAATCCATGCTCTTTCTACCATATCATGTGACTTTTCCTTGTATCTCAGAGCTATCTTCCATACTCCAAATGGAATCATCTGTGTTTTCTTCCATTTCTTACTAGTGTATCCTTATTACTAGTCCCCCTCCCTTGTTAAAGAGGATTACTATGGCCATCCCATTCTTAAGCTCATGAGATAATAAGGAAAGAGTTAGCCCTTTTGGTGAAAGGGCTAGGAAAAAGTATTAGAGTGGGAGGATCTGTTAATGAGAGTATGGGATATTTTTCTCCAGGTATCTCTATCAGATCTGGAGATCTAATCCAGCCCCCCCTCCCTTTTTAAAGTAAAAGCACTGTCCTATGAGTTAAAGATAAAGTCTCATCCATTCACTTGTTTATTCTTTCTGCTTCCCTTCCAAATCTCTTCCAAAATCAGAAATGGCATCTGTGGAAAAAGTCCCTCATTTTGGTGACCTAATTTCAAACACTGAGTAGGCTTAGAAACCAGAGCTAACTACTGAGTATATCAGGTGGCATATATTAAAGTGTTTATCTTTGAAATATGTTACAACAAATGTGCTTTGATTAGTGAATTATTAAGGCTGCCATTACAAATCAAAATGTCCTATAAAGTTAGGACATAAAAGGCTAAATATTATATGACTTCTTTATAAATTACAAAAGAGGAGCAGGCCCATCACTGGGGCTGTACTAAGCATAGGGAGAACAAATGAGACAAAGGGTTGACTACACTGTATTGCCTAGATAAGTTTCAGTCTATTAAGATGATGTGATGGCCCAGTTTGTTTGATTAATACAAGTAAGCTTACCTATAGAACTATATGATACTTTAGTTCTCCGTATCTAAAACAAAACAAAACAACAAACAAAGCAAGCATAGCACTAATATATCTTTTTCATTTGGGACAAACTAGAGTTAATGTGGACAGGCATCTGGTGACAACTCAGAACAATTATATCCTACCATAAAAGACCACATTAAACTATCAAAGTCACTAGAAATAGTTCAAAATGGAAAGTGCCTGATGAAATGGATGTATTTAATTCAAAATCCATCTTGTAACTTGCAAAAAATGAATAAATCAATGAATCATCAACTTCTAATACAGCTTTCTTCAGATAGTGCTGTTGGAAAAACAGAATCATCATTTAAGCTGATCTTTTTTTTTTTCTAAAGGGATTTTTAAGTAAGTGGGATTCTGAGATGTGTTTCTAAAGATATGTCAAACATCCTAAAATAAGGAGACATTGTTTTAACATGGTGAATTTGCCTCTGAGTTCACCTATAATGTGCTAATTTTCTAGGCCAATAATGCCCATTGAGTTTTATGTTTTCCCTTTTCTTGTCCCTAAATAGTCCCCAGAGCTTCTGACTCTAGTAATTAGTTAAGAGAACTTCTCAACAGGTCTTTCTCTGCCTGTCTTATCCATTAAACTTTTATGAAAACCTCCTGTTAGAATCCAGCCATACTTCTTATGATGCATATGCAAGTTCTGGTCATCTGCTCGGGAAAATTATTTTTATTATTTCAACTTGATGTGCTTTGAACATTCAACTAATTTTCATTTGCTAATTGACTTCATTTTCTAATTTTATAGCTTCTTTTTCTCTTTCATTTTTGAACCTAATGGGATAAATAGCAAATTTAGCAGACCATTTAAAATTATTCATTCATAAGGTTTCAAAATCTAAGCAAACTGTTTTACACAACACTTCCAAAAAGTTAAAAATAAAATTTCAACCTATGCCAAAATAAACATTAGAAAATACAAAGCTTCTTTTGAAAAGCAAAAATGACTACTTTTAGAAATATGCAGGAACATTTTCAAAACGCAAGTTTTAATTTCCTAGTCCATGATATAAAGATGACATTCAGAATAACCAGTGGGCATATTAGTTATAAACTCAACTGCAACTGACTCCGTCTATGTCATTCCCTTGTCCAATATAATTCATTAGAAAGTTGTTTATGTTGTATCCTAAATAATACTGCAATGTAAATAATTCTCATCTCCATTGTTACATAGTCCAAGTTACCATCAACTATCTCCTGTTTAGATTGCTACACAACTTTATAACTACCTTTTTGCTTTTAATCTCTATTCCTGTGGTATTCTGAATATGGCATCCCCAAACACACACACACACACACACACACACACACACACACACACACACACACACATCCACATCATCCTGATCCCTGTAACCTATGCATTTGTTGACTTGAGGATCTTGAGATGGGGAGATTATACTGGTTTATAAAATTTTCCCCAATGTAATCAAGGATTTTTATAAGAGGAAGGCAGAGTCAGAGATTTTTAAAAATCTAATGATTGAAGTGATGTCTGAGAGGCTAGCAGATCCTATATAAGTAGCTTTGAAAATAGCAGAAAGCATCAGGAGACAAGGAATGCAGGTGGCTTCTAGAAGCTGGAAAAAGCAATGATACAGATTGTCTCCTAGAGCCTTCAGAAGGAAGGTTCTGCTTTGGTTTTACCCTGGTGAACTAATTTTGAACTTTTTATTTGCCAGAGTGTAAAATGATAAATTTGTGTGATTTAAGCCACTAAATTGTGTTCATTTGTCACAGTAGCTATAGGAAACTAATACAAACCCCTACAATCAAAATTAAAAATTAAAATTTTCCATGGAAGCCCTAAGCATCTGAGTCTAAAATACTAATATGTCCTTTAAGACTCTGTTAAACTGTGTCCCTCCCAAATCCATATGTGTAGTCCTTAACCCAGTACCTCAGAATGTGACCCTATTTGGGAATACCATCTTTACAGAGATAATCAAGTTAAAGTGAAGTCATTGGGGTGATCCCTAATCTAATATGATTGGTGTAATTATAAAAAAAATCAAACACATGGACACAGATAGATGGGAGACAATGTGATGAGACATAGGGAGAAGATGGCCATGAAGAGAGGTCTGGAAGAGATTCTTCTTGTATAACCCTCAGAAGGAACCAACCCCACCAACAACTTGATTTTGAACTTTTAGCCTCTAGAATTATGAGGTATTAATATTCAGTTTTTTAAGCCGCCAAGTTTGGGGTACTTTCTGGTAAACTCCCTAGCCATCCTAGCAAACTAATGCACCCTACCTGACCTGGCCTCTGCCTACTTCTCTAGGTTCATCTTGAGCTATTCTCCCCTTCAACCCTCTCTGCTCTCCTGTCACATGGGTCTTTATCTTTTGTGTTTTTTTTAAATAAATCTTTATTGCTCAGATTATTACAATTGTTTCTCCTTTTTCTCCCCCATATCTCCCTTCCACCTGATTCCCACCCCACCCTCTGCACATACCCCCTCCCCCACACCATTGTCCTCATCCATAGGTTATACGATTTTAATCCAGTCTCTTTCTGCACCCCCATACCCTTTTCACCCTGATAATTATCAATCCACTCCCTTTCTTTGCCCCTGATTCCATTATATTCACCAGTTTATTCTATTCCTCAGATTTTTAATTCACTTGATCTTCTTCCTCTTCTTAAGTAATACCTTTCAACATTTCATATAATACTGGCTTGGTGGTGATGAACTCCTTTAACTTTTTCTTATCTGTGAAGCTCTTTATCTGCCCTTCAATTCTGAATGATAACTTTGCTGGATACAGTTATCTTGGTTGTAGGTTCTCGCTATTCATCACTTTGAATATTTCTTGCCATTCCCTTCTGGCCTGCATGGTTTCTGTTGAGAAATCACCTGATAGTCATATGGGTGCTCCCTTATAGGTAACCAACTGCTTTTCTCTTGCTTCTTGTAAGATCTTCTTTTTGTCCTTTACCCTTGGCAAATTGATGATGATGATTCTCGGAGTATTTTTCTTTGGATTCCTCTTGTTTGGGGTTCTGTAGGCTTCCTGTACTTGTAAGTCTAGTTCTTTCACCAGGTGAGGGAAGTTTTCTGATATTATTTCTTCAAATATGTTTTCAGTATTTTGCACTCCCTCTTCTTCTGGCACCCCCATAATTCTGATGTTGGTGCGCTTGCAGTTGTCCCAGAGGCTCCTTACACTATCTTCAACTTTCTGGATTCTCTTTTCTTCTTGCTTCTCCAAAGGAGTGTCTTTTGGCTCTTTGGCCTGATTTTTGTGTTCTTCCATTCTGCTGTTGGATCTCTGCATGATATTTTCCAATTTAGTCAGTTTATGTATACTTTTTAGTTGGGTCTCATGAAATTTATCAACCTTTTCTAGGATATTCTTGTATAACCTTAGAACCGTAGTTCTGAACTCTATATCCTCCATCTCTATCATTTGAGATCTATTTCCTTGTCTCGGCATTTTCACTGCTTCCCAGAGTTGGTAGGATGGCTTTGTGTGTTTGGTGTCCTATATGGCCCAGTGGGTCAGCCTCCCCAGTCACCTGAGGTAGACACTCTTGGTGCTCCCCTTTGTGGACTGCGTGCACAGCCTTGTTGTAGCTAAGTCTTTATTGTTGTAAATTGACCTTCAGGCCAATTGGATGTGGGTATCAGCTGTGTCTACTCTGGGATAACTTCTGTATTGGAGACAGTCTTATAAGATCAGACTTGAAAAACTGCAGAAGCCTCTGCTCAGCTTGGATGGGGCAGAGTCTCAGGGCTGAACTGACTGTCTTGGCTTCCACTGTGCCCTTGTGCACTCGCCTGAGTTTTGCCTAACCTCTGCCTTCCGCGGCTTACCTAAGTTTCTGCCTGACCATCCCAGATTCCCTGTGCAAGAGCCTGGGTGCTCCAGGGGCTTGCCGGACTTGGGTTGGTAGTCTGGAACTTCTGACTCCTTCCACTACAGAGCGGCCGGGTCAGAACTCCTACTAAAGAGAGGCAGTGGCAGCCTCTGCAGTCAGACCTGGAGCTTCTGACTCCTTCCACTATGGAGAGGCAGTGACAGGCTCCAGGGTCAGAGCTCTGCGCTTACTCACTGGCGCGCGACTGACTGTAGACCCTGCTAGCTGAGGCTCCCGGGTCCCGGGTCTCCCAGTCTCTGAGTCTCTGGGTGCCTTTCACTACAGTCCAGATTCCACCTGTATGAGCCTGGGACCACGGGGCCTCGGCTGGAGTTGGGGTTCAGTACAGTCGGAAAGGGTTCCATGCAATAGGGAATTCCTCCCCTCCTACTGCCAGGCAGGCATTCCACAGCCGCATTTCCTCTCCGCATGAGAACATCTCCCTACCTCAGCGCTTTGAGGCTCCCAGTCTGATCCATGAGCCTCTCTCTTTCTTTCTATTTGTAGATATTCCACTTTGCCAGCTTTCCTGAGTTTTGGTGAAGTCCTTTTTGATTTTATTTTTTTTTATTTTTTTATTTATTAAGTTGTTGATGAGGCGGCAGCTTAGGAGACTACCTAGGCCACCATCTTGTTTCTTCCATCTCGGGTCTTTATCTTTTAAGCCTTCACACTTGCCTAGGGACATTTCTCTCACTATATCTCTTTACTTGGTTAACACCTTACTCATCCTTCAGATGTCAGCTTAAATGTCTCGCTCTTGGAGATCAACAATGTAAAATAAAGGATTCATTACTTATTCATAACACCCTGGCATTTTCTATAATAGGTCATAAGACATTTTTTATTACAAATATATTTTGGAGATTATTCAATTAATGCCTGCCAGAGTCTATGCCTATATTGATAATTACTGTATATATTGCACCTAGTCCCTAATAGGCACTCAATAAATATTTGTTGAATGAGTGATTAAATTCATGCCCCAAGAAAAAAGATTTCTGACAAATCTGCTTCAAATTCACATTCTCTTGTCTAGGCCTCCCTTAAATTTCAAGAACAGAAATCTGATGTGCTTATATTCTTGGTAAAGGTGTCCAGAAATAGAGTTGCTGCTTTTTTTCTCTCTCTCTCTTTTTAAAAAATATATTTTATTGATTTTTTCACAGAGAGGAAAGGAGAGGGATAGAGAGCTAGAAACATTAATGAGAGAGATACATTGACCAGCTGCCTCCTGCACACCCCCCACCGGGGATGTGACCACAACCAATGTACATGCCCTTGACTGGAATCGAACCTGGGACCTTTCAGTCTGCAGACTGATGCTCTATCCACTAAGCCAAACCAGTTTCGGCTCTCTCTTCACTTACCTTGAATATTGAGGATGAAAGAAGGTGAAGAGACTATCTAAAGAACATATATGCAAGATGCATAGGCATATACAATAATGTGGTTAGGGCCAGAAGGAGGGTTCTGGGTGGAGGTGGAGGGATACATCTATAATTTCAACACTAATTTTTTTAAGAAGAAAAGTAAGAGAAATGCTGTAACCAGAGTCATTTTGATAATTGCTTCAACCTTCCATTTCATTCTGAATGTGTAGATATTGCTATCATGGTCATAAATGAAGTAAAAAAAATCATAGAACTAGATGGATACTTAAGACTTAATGTATATAAATATTTGTTTCATAATACCACCTTTTCTTTTTTTATTGAATTTATTGGGGTGGCATTGATTAATAAAATTATATAGGTTTCAGGTGTCCAAATCCATAATACATCTTTATATTGTATTGTGTGTTCACCACCCATAATCTAACCATCTCCTTCCATCACCATTTTTTACCTCTCTCAACCCCACTCCCCCTGATAATCACTATGCCATTATCTGTATGAGTATTATTTTTTTTTCTTAATCATCTCACCTTTGCCACTCAGCTCTGGAGAGCATTATGCTAAGTGAAATAAGCCAATCTGAGAATGACAAGTATCAGATAATTTCACTCATACTGTGGAATCCAATAAACAAAATACACTAACAAAAAAAACAGACTCAGCAGAGAGAATAGACTGAGAGCTGTTAGAGGGGCAGGAGTGTGGAAAGCTGGGTGAAAGAAGTGAAGGGATTACTACCTTTTTTACTGTTGATGTTCATTTTCAAAGTTTTTTAGTACTTGGTAAAAATACTACCTCAGAATATAAGGGAGAAAGGAAGACAGGTATCAATTTTCAAGGACTTCTTTTGAAACTTGCTCTTGTGTGACAGGCTTATGAGTCATAATCTTTGTGCTATAAATTCATTATACTCATCATGGTTCATCCTCATTTTCTTTTTCCATAAGATTATTTTTTATTGTCTAAAGTTTGCATATGTCACCTTTTGATGCATCATCATTTTAGCTTGGCATGCTTTCAAGGTTTCTCAATAGCACTAAGAATTAGTTGTTCTTCTTTCCACCTGCTTTAATAATCTACCCTTTAGAATGCTGATTTGCATTATGAGAAATTTGAAAATACTCATAAATAAAGTTGTCCACTGCAATAGTAAATCTGAGCTAGTCAACAGACTAAGAGCCCAAGTTGAATCTGAAAAGCAGGCTTTGAGGTTTCTACATTAGCTAGCTCTTTGAAATGTTGGATGTGTTAATAATCTCACCATTTATTCATCTGTTTTTGCAATTGTATTTATTATTAGGATCATCATTGCAATCAAGCCATCTGGTCCTTTAGACCATTAAGAAGACCTAATCAAATCAACTGTTCAGTCTCTTGGCACTTGACACATAAAATGGTCAATATAATCAATCCTGTTAAGCTAGCCTCAGTCCTGCAGAGGAAAGCTGCTATACCACCAGACTTCCTGGGAAGGCAGATTTCTTTGTGTTCCCTGTCAGCTAGTGCAAATGGTATTTCATTGCTTCTAGGTAAATGAATCTTTCATAAATAATGACAGCTAAATAGTTATGTTCATTGAGATTTATGTTTTTAAATATTGAAGTTCACTAAACACCTATGCAAATGATGAGTCAATTTAAAAAAATATATAGTGATTGGTTTTATTTGGTCATCCATAAAATTCAGTGTGTACTCCTTTATGTGATCAGACTATTAAAAATTAAATAACTGAGAAATGAAATTGAAGATGGTAATCATTCTGAATTATATAAAGGCAGTTATTGATCAACTTGAACACAAAAGAAGCATAATAAAACACTTGGTAGAAAATTAATTATTTGGGTATAATCATATTTTGGGGTATCAATAAACAGTTTTGAGAAAGTGTGGGTATTATTAAAGTTACAAATAAATCATAACATGTTGACTAAAACATTCCTAAGAATTAAATTGAACTGTTTTATTTTCAAGCTAGAATCATAATTCTGTGTAACCTTTCTTGGAACTTAATTTCAATAAACAACATCTCTATATATAGAGATGCAAATAGAACAAATAATGGAACAACCGAACAAATGGCTGTTATGACATGCGCTGACCATCAGGGGACAGGTGTGGAAAATGGAAGGCATTGGCAGCAGGTGTCAGAGCATGGAACATGGAGGGCATCAGCATTAGCAGGATGGTGGAGCAAGTGAGCAGGGGCACCAGACCAAGGCAGAGCACCGGTCGCTATCATCTGGGTGAGCCTCTGGTGATTACTGAAAAAATTTTCTTCCATGTACCAGATGGAAAAAAAATCAATCCTGTTAAGCTAGCCTCAGTCCTGCAGAAAATTTTCTGCCCACCACTCACCACAACTGCTGGCATCCAGCACCAGTCCTGATTACTCTGTGCTGTCAGTGGGTGTGAGCGGAGGCTGCTGGCCCCAAGTGCCCCTGAGGACTT
This sequence comes from Vespertilio murinus, assembly GCA_963924515.1. NCBI lineage: Eukaryota > Metazoa > Chordata > Mammalia > Chiroptera > Vespertilionidae > Vespertilio > Vespertilio murinus. The sequence goes on from OZ004710.1 coordinate 67,182,923, forward strand.
CTGCACCTCTCCCTACTCCTGAGGGGCAATCAAGGAAACAGCTGCCTCTTGCACCCACTGCCAACATTAGCCCTGCTCACACTCACTGCTGGCGCCAGCCCCAATCACTCCAAGCCATCAGTGGGTATGAGCAGGGCCAGCACCGTTAGCAGCATTATTCATATTAGCCAACAAATGTAAACAACCTACATATCCATCTACAAATGAATGATAAACAAATGTTGGCATTTCCTTGCAATGGAATATTATTCAGCAATAAAAGGAATAAAGTACTTATATATGATACAACGTGGATTGATCTTGAATAAATTTATACTGAATGGAGGAAACCAAACACAAAAGGACATATAATTTTATTTACATTAAATGTACAGAATACACAAATTCATAATGATAGAATGCTGTAACAAACAAACAAACAAACAAACAAACAAACAAAACAACTCTGAAATTTCCAAATACCAGTAGGGATGCAAAGCAACCAGAGCATTACCAGTAGAAAATCAGTTTAATAATTTTCTTAAAAAATAAACATAAACTTATCATGCAACCAGAAATACAATTCCTAGATTTTTACCAAAGTTAAATTAACAATCATGCTGCCAAAAATAAAAACACATATACCCTGAAGCAGAAAAACAACCCAAATATGTATTTTTTTCCTTATTGATTAAAGTTTTACATATGTGTACTTATTCTCCCACCCACCATCCCACTCATGCCCTCACACCCCCCCCGGTATCTGTTTCCATTGGTTAGGCTGATATGCATGCATACAAGTTCTTTGGTTGATCTCTCCCCCTTACCCCCCCACCACCTTCCCTCTCAGGTTTGAGGTCTGAATGATGCTTCTCTATCTCTGGATCTGTTTTTGTTCATCAGTTCATGTTATTCATTATATTCCATAAATGTGTGAGATCATGTAATATTTATCTTTCTCTGACTGGCTTATTTCACTTAGCATAATGCTCTCCAGTTCCAGATTATAATATATCCATAAAATGTAATATTACTTGGCAATAACAATGAATTACTATTTCATTCAACAACATGGGTTATTGTAAAATGCTTTATGCTTTATAAAAGAAACCAAAGTAGAAAATGTGTTATAATACATGATTAATTTTTATGATATTCTATAAGAGTCAAACTATAGAGACAGCTAACAGATCAACGCTGAGAGTATGAAGAAAGTTTGATTTTAAAACAGCAAGAAGCATTTTGGGATGATGGAATTGTACACTATTAAGGATGACTCTTATTGCATGAAATTTATTCATTTCTTAAAAATGGGAAAACATGTAGGTCAAATGTTCCTTTTTCTGTGAAACATTTTCTCATTATCAGTGTCAGAATTATTTTTGATCTTTTATTGTAACTTTATTATATAACTAGGGGCCTGGTGCACGAAATTCGTGCACTGGGGTTGGGGGGTGGTCCATCAGCCCAACCTGCCCACTCTTACATACTGGGAGCCCTCAGGGGATGTCCTACTGATGGCTTAGGCCCACTCCTCATAGGGAGTCTTCAGTCTGGCCTCCCTTTGTGGGAGGCTACCTGGCTGATCAGGGGAAGGCACCAGTCCCATCACCCCACTGCTGCAGCCACTGCCAGTCACCACAGCCACCAAGGTGTTTTCATCAACTCATACTCCAGTACCTCCACCAAGAAAAAATGACAACTTTTTTTAGGCATTTTCTTTTTTCTTTTTTTAATATATATTTTTATTGATTTTTTACAGAGAGGAAGAGAGAGGGATAGTCAGAAACATCGATGAGAGAGAATCATCGATTAGCTGCCTCTTGCACACCTCCCACTGGGGATGTGCCTGCAACCAAGGTACATGCCTTTGACCGGAATTGAACCCAGGACCTTTCAGTCCACAGACCGACACTATCCACTGAGCCAAACCGGTTTCAGCTCTTAAGGCATTTTCAAGATGTGTCTTTCATAGGATATGCATTTCTTTCATTCTTTTTTTTATCCTCACCAGAGGATATGTTTCCGTTGGCTTTTAGAGAATGTGGAAGAGAAATGGAAAGACAGAGAGAAACATCAATGTGAGAGGAACACTTTGATTGGTTGCCTTTGCATGAGCCCAGATCTGGGCCCCGGCCACGGAGGAGCCTGAAACCTGGGTACATGCCCTTGATCAGAATTGAAACCAGACCCTGCTGTCATCAGATGGAGGCATTTTTCACTAAGTCAAAAATGCTAGGGTAGGATATGACATTTCTTATCCCTCGAGCAGCAGACCTTCATTGTTTTTCTCCAGAAGTGTGGTGGAAAAACTCTAAATCACCTTTTTGGATTCGTATTGCCCAATATTACCAGTGGCATACAGGAAGCTTAGCCAATGTGCAGTCATAAAAAGTGTTTCCTCTATAGTTCACCAATCTTGGGCTGGGCCCTGCCCAGGCCTAAAGCCTCTGGCCAAAGCTTTAGACCTGGGCAGGGGCCCTCCAGCTCCCTCTGATCACTGGCTCCACCCAAGCCCAGGCCTGTCCAGGCCAAAAGCCTCTTGGGCAGGAGCAGAGCCCCAGCTCCCTGCAATTGATCGCAGGGGTTCCGCTCCTGCACCAGGCCTTACCTCACAATGACCTGGATGCCAGGATGTTCCTGGGACACAGGCCCTGGGAGCCTATGTATGTAAATTAACCACCATCTTTTTTGGGGGTTAATTTGCATAGTCACTCTGATTGGCTATGGGCGTAGCAAAGGTACGGTCAATTTACATGGTTGTCTATTATTAAGTAAGATGTATCAACTTTTATATTATTATTGATTTTGTAGGCATCTTATTTTACATTGACTATGAGATCCTTGATGGCAAGAACTGTACCCTGCTAAGATTTAGCATAGCTGGTCTTCGCACAGTATAGGTACTTCAGAAATATATTAAATGAAGTAAAAGAATAAAGAACTTCAAGTGTTCATAAGCCCGGATGTGTGTAGTAATGATCTCACCACTAAGAACAATAAGGAGCTAAGAAAGGCAGGCAAAGAATTAAGTAGACAGAACATGAACATGACCAACTGTATTTTCTTCAATTGTCATCATACCGCCAATGCTTAGACTAAGTAAAAATCAGAGCCCGGTGGGGTTATCACATAGAAGAACCAAGAGATTAGGCAAGTCTGGTACAATAGGGATAAGCAACTGGAATCAGCAATATAGAATATATATCAGTGGCAGAAATCAAAATCCAAAGGCCACAAAACACAATGTGTTTGGCTTTTTTGTTTTGTTTTTGCCATGGAAGACAAGAAAAAAGGCAAAATGCTTGAGTACATTGATGCAGAGGGAATAATCTGGAATTTAAAGCATAAAATTTAATGATAACAGGAACTAATTTGCATAGTGCTTTCTACTTTTCAAATGGCTTTTACAGTCATTCTTTGGTTGCTGTATGATTTCAATTAGCAAAATTATTTACATATTATACATATTTATCATCTTTTACCACTACCAAATCAAGCAATACCATATCCACAGACATTTAGGATTAATTTCTTAGTAGCTCAGTACTCTAAAATTTTCCATTCTTTCCCTTCATAAACATAATTCAGTCTCGTATCTAACATAGTTTTTTCCATAGGCCAATATTCCTCCTAGACCTCATGTTTATATCTAGTATGTCTGCTATCACAGCGAAGTATTTTTCCTTCATATGCATTTTTTACATAAACTTTTATATTGATTTTAGAGACAGAGGAAAGGAGAGGGAGAGAGAGATATAAACAGTGATGAGAGAGGAACATCAACATCAATCAGCCGGTCCCTGCACTTTCCCTACTAAGGATGGAGCCTGCAACCCAGACATGTTCCCTGACTGGGAATCAAACCAGTGACCTCTTGGTGGACGCCCAACCATTGGGAAACACTAGCTGGGCTTTAATATGTATTTTTATTGAGTTATAATTGACATAACATTATATTGATTTTAGGTATACAACATAATGATTTGACATTTGTATAAATTATAAATGATTCCTACAATAACTCTAGTTAACATAGATCACCACACATAGCTACAATTTTTTTCTTGTTGTTAGAACTTTTAAGATCTACTCTCAGAAACTTTCAAATGTAGAATATAGTATCATTAAGTGTAGTCACCATGCTGTGTAGCACATTCCCATGACTTATTTATAACTGTAAGTCTGTGCCTATTGACCACTTTCACCCATTTCACCCTTCCCTCCATGCAACAAATTTTTATTCAACTCAAGATGCTACATCTTACCAGTTTTCTGCTTTCTTTTATAGGACCTGATGGATTTTTCTGGAGATTGAGCAGTGCTGATATTGTTTTCCCCTAATATCATCCATAATATTACTAACTTAAAAAAATTTTCAGTGAGAAACCACTAAAGATGAAGAGCTAAAGTATGTCTTTCTCCACTTCATAATCTCTTGAGCAAGTATGGTGTCTCTTCTGAAACTTTGCATTAATTTTAAGCAGTTATTATATTCAACAAGGCATTATACATTTGTCCTAGTTTTTCTAATTCCTGAAACCTTGAAAAGATACTTAAAATGTTTCTCTTTATTGGGTTCCAATTTCACAAGTAAATTCATTCGATTTCTTTTCTATAACCTTTTCATTTTTTCCCCCTAAATCTTCATTTTCTAGGATACACTCTGCAACAACTCCTCTTGATTTTTGAAAATGTTTTATCTTTTGTGTAGAGAGAAGGCACCAGTCATTCATGCTTTCTTTTTCAATGCTATAAAAACAGTCTTTGCAACAAAGTATTGGTACCTACTGCAACATGGGTGGACCTAAACAACCTTATGCTACATGAAAGGAGCTAGACACAAAAGAGCACATTTAATATGCTACCGTTTATATAAAATGTCCAGAACGGGAAAAAAATGTATGGATACAAAAGTAGATCACTCAATAATATTATAGAAACTATGCATGAATTCCTCACATTGGTACCAAACGTATTGGGGTAATCACTTTGTAGATTATATACATGTATAATAATGATGTTGTATATCTAAAACTAATATGATGTTGCTTGTCAACTATAATTAAAAATAAAAAGTATTTTTTTAAAAAAGTATATAATTAGTTGTCTAGAGAGAGCTATGGAGATGGGCAATTCATTATTGTTAATAATTATGGTATTTTGGGGAGGAGAAGATAAAATTTAAACCTGGATTTGAGGGTGGTTGCACAACTTTTTAAATGTAGTAAAAGTCACTGAATTGTACATTTAAAATGGATGAATGTATGGCACATAAAATGTACCCCAATAGTGTTGTTTTTAAAAAGATAGCCAAACCATGGCCAAGTAGCTCAGTTGGTTAGAGCATCCATGCAATACTCCAAAACTGTGGGTTCAAACTCTAGTCAGGTCACACACAAGAATCAACCAATGAGTGGAATAACAAATCTCTCTCTCTCTCTCTCTCTCTCTCTCTCTCTCTCTCTCTCTCTCTCTTTCTCCCTCTCTCTCAATATAAACTTAAGAGAGAAGTTTTCTTCAAAAAGACTGAAATGATAACTGTAGTATTGTGGTATAAGGGGCAAGTTTCAAGCTTCAAAGTATCAGATCATTCCAGACCATCCTTCCTCCTGTGGCACAAAATTGGCTTCCTGTAAATATCTCTCTGTCATTTTTAAAGGCCTATAAAAGGCCTTAGTAAATTTGCACAGATTACCATTGGCAACCATATATTTTTAAAATAAAGAAAAATTGGGGAGAAACAGAGATGGTGGCATAGGTAAACCCTTAACCTGCTGCCTCACACAACAATTTTAAAACTACAACTAAAAGACAAAATGTCTATCACCCAGAACCACGGGAAAGTTGGCTGAGTGGAAGTTCTACAACTAGAAGGAGAGAAAAGAGAATTGAGGTGTGCACAAGTGCTGAAAAGCTGAGGTACGGAGGTGTATGAACCAGGCTGGTGGCAGGTATTGCTTTTTTCAACCCAAAGGTAGACAAGCTCCAGATTACTCTGAACTCCAGTATCTAGGGAGACATTGGAGACTCAAACTCCTACGGGGAGAAGCTGGACTCTCTGCCATGAGGTTGGAAAGTGAGGGTGGCTTGCTTGCAGAGGTGCACTCAGGAATTATTATTTACTGTGCTGGGGTGGCAGAGAAGGGAAAAAGGAAGTTGGGAGATGCAGAGACTGCCGATTGGTAGTCATTGCTGTTTGCCATGCCCTAGCCCCACACAATCTACAAACCCAACCAAGCTCCACACAGCATAGTTTGCATATTAATTGCCTCCCATATTACAGCTTAACATAACAAACTGCAGCTCTGGTCAGTCAGCTCCAAAACCTCCAAACCCCAAGAAAAGTGGAGAAAACTAGTTCTCACTGTAGTTCCTGCTGGGTGGCCTCAGACAGTAGCTGATCTGCATCCATTGGAGATCCAGAAGCCAGTGTACCTAGTGGTCAGTGTGAGACAACACCATATTTCAACTCCTCACATCCATAAGTGACACAATCAAGGGGCAGACTCAGTGAGCACTAAAACCCCATTGAAGCAAGTCCTGCCCCATAAGTATGTCTCCAGTGCAGCAGTTCTTCCATTATAGACACAGCAGGTCCTCACAGCCAATTGGCCTGGAGGTCATTTCCTCTCAGTGTACCAACAGCAATCAAGGCTTAACTACACCAAGACTTTGCCTCATACCACAAAGGGGTGCACCAAGAGAATCCACCCCAGTTGATTGGGGAGGCTGAGTCACTGGTCCCTATAGGTCAACTACTACACAAAGCCACTCCTCAACACAGGGAAGCATACAAAATGCAGAGACAAAGAAACATGTCATAAATGAAAGAAATGGAGGAAAGCAAACTACTGGACAGCATGGAGTTCAAAACCACATTTATAAGGTTACTCAAGAATCTTCTAAAAATTGCTAAGTAACTCGATGAGACCTTTGAGGAGGTTAGTGAGACATTCAAGGACCTTAATGAGATTGCCAAGAAAAAGGAAAAGGACCAGTCAGAAATTAAGAATACACTGTATAAAATAAAGAATATACACAAACTCAACTGTAGATCAACATACCCCAAGAATAAAACCAAAGATCTGAAATATGAGGAAACAAAAAACATCCAACCAGAAAAGAAAAGAAAGAATCTAAAATTATGAAGATAGTGTAAGGAGCCTCTGGGACAACTTTAAGCATACCAACATCCAAATTATTGGGGTGCCAGAAGAAGACAGAGAGCAAAATATTGAAAACCTATTAGAAGAAATAATACAGAAAATTTTCCCTACCTGGTGAAAGAAATAGACTTACAAATTCAGGAAGCACACAGAACCCCAAACAAGAGGAATCCAAAGAGCATACCAAGACACATCATAATTAAAATGCCAAGGGCAAAAGAAAAGGAGAGAATCTTAAAAGCAGCAAGATAAAAACAGTTAGTTACCTACAAGGGAGTACCAATATGACTGTCAGCTGATTTCTCAACAGAAACTATGCAGGCCAGACGGAACTGGCAAGAAATATTCAAAGTGATAAACAGCAGTATCCCACAACCAAGATTACTCTACCCAGCAGAGATATCATTCAGAATTGAAGGTCATTAAAGAGCTTCACAGACAAGAAAAAGCTAAAGGAGTTAATTACCTCCAAAACAGGATTATATGAAATGCTGAAGGGTATTGTTTAAGAAGAGAAAGAAAACGAAAGAGGTAATGATAAAAATTATGAACAACAAAATTACAACAAATACATACCTACCAACAAGTGAATCTAAAAATAAAGTGAATAAAAAATCTGATGAACAAATTGGACTGATGAATATAATAGAATCAGGGATATAGAAAGGGGGTAGACTGACAATTCTTAAGGGGAAAAGGGTGTGAGAGGTGCAGGAAGAGATTGGACAAAAATCTTACACCTATGGATAAATACAGTGGCAGTGAGTAAGGCCATGGGGTGGGGTGGGGAATAAGGTGGAGGGGAGCTATAGGGGCTAAAAGAGAAATACCTGTAATATTTTGAACAATAAAGATGTATTTAAAAAAATAAAAGAAAAATTGTTATCGCAAAATGTTTGAATAGTCTTGTTCTGTGCTCTAATGATGAATATAAATCTCCCACAATTGCCTTGGTACTAAACATCAGTCTACCTTGCTCTACATATACTGCCAATACTACTTTCCAGTTGCTGTTACTATAAGCTCCAAATAGTTAGGTACATTTTCACCTATATCCATTACATACTCTGACACCAAGTTCGTATCTGACATTATTGGGAAGATTTGACCCATGCTACCACTGATTAGATCTAATACAGATTTTTTAAGTTGGTAAAAGTTTTATATGTTTCTGATCATAAAAGTGATGTTAATTATAAAATTTCAAAAGAAAAAACATAAAACATAAATAGAAGAATATCCAGATCTTGGGTATAATTAGCTAAGATTTTATAATTATATCCTCTGGACAGGCAGATATATAAAGATTAAATGATTACTATACATAAGGTTTTATAATCTGAATCTCTTTCCATCCCAATAACTGCAGTTATGTAGCATTTTAGGGGCTACTTATGAATATCATATGGATTAACAAAATTTATTAGAAGTAATCTTTTAAATGGTTTCTAAGTTTTCCAAATATGAACAACATTGAAATGAGCACTACTATACATAGATTTGCATATTTGTTTGATAAATTATTAGGAGAATAGCTGAATGAAGGATTATCTACCTTTCAATTAAGGTTGATTTCATAAATTTCCTCCTAGAAAAATATGACCAATTTATGTTCCTATTAGCACTGTATTATAATATCCACTTCTTGTCTGGCCAGTGTTGGTCAGTGGTTGAGCATCAACCTGGGAAACAGGAGGCAGGAGGTCATGGTTCAATTCCTGGTCAGGGCACATGTCTGTTTTGGGCTCAATGCCCAGTTGTGGGCATGCAGGAAGCAGCTGATCAATGATTTTCTTTCATTGTTGATGTTTCTATCTCTCTCTCCCTCTCCCCTCATCTCTGAAATAGAATAGAATAAAATAAATAAAATAAAATAAAATAAAATAAAATAAAGAATATCCACTTCCCCAAACTCTCTCCAACACTGAATATCACTGTAAATCTGAAAAGATTTAAAAGGCTATAAACAGTCTTTGTTTCATTGCATTGTCTAATTTATTATTGAAGTTGATTTTTAAATCCTTATTTAAAATTTGTATACCAGCTTTGAACAATTTTGTACTGAGTTGTTAGTTTGGAGAGGTGATTTCTAAATGTGTTTATGAATCCAATATTATGCTATTCAATAAATGGAACCTTGACATTAGTGAACCTATTTTCTGTCTGTTTACTTAAATGGAAATGCTTGTGAACAGGAACACCTTGGCTTTTGAGTAAACCTGGAGTCTTGGTCTTTAGTATTCATCATTCCATCTTTTATTTTTCTCTCTGATAATCTGTACATTATGCCAAAGTTCTCTACATATTTCTAACACTCAAGTTAGTTGGTGAGCCTACTCCTCTGACTGTAGGAAGCCAGAACTATTATGATTGTGATTTCTGAAAGTATAAATAATACTAGAGGCCCAATGAATGAAATTTGTGCACAGGCAGGGGGTTTGAGGAGATCCCCTCAGTCTAACCTGTACCTGCTCCAATCTGGGACCCCTTGGGGGATGTCCGACTGCTGGTTTAGGTCCAATCCCGTGGACCGGGCCTTAACTGGAAGCCAAACATCCCTCTCACAATCCTGGACTGCTGACTCCTAACTGCTCACCTTCATGCCTGCCTGGTTGTCCCCAATCCCCCCTGCCATCCTGGGCATCCCCAACTTCCCCCCACCAGCCTGGTTGCCCCAATTGCCCCTCTGTTGGCCTGATCACTCCCAATTGCCCCCTTCTGCTGGCCTTGTCACCCCAACTGGCCAACTGGCCACCTGATAGCCTGGTCACCCCCAACTACTCCCTGTGCTGGCCTGGTTTCCCTAACTGTTACTCCTGCTGTCCTGGTCGCTCCATGCAGCCTGCTGTTCAGTTGTTTGGTCATCCCTCATTAACCCCCCTGCTGGCCTGATCATCCCACGCAGCCTGCTGTTTGGTTGTTACTGTTACTGTGACAGTGTCCCAGACATTTGCATATCCCTCTATTATTAGTATAAATAATGTAATGTGAGGTCATATAGAGCAAATCAATAAGAATATGGTTACACAGAAACATTAATGTAGCCTCATGGAAATCACCAGGATTTGAATCCCAGTTTTGCAACATAGTCATCCAACCCTATCCCCCTCAAAATTTACTTAATCTCTCTACATCTCATTATCCTCATTTATAAATTGTAACCAATGATAATACCCCCCCAAGAGTGTTATTTGGAGGGTTTATTGGGCTATTATATGTTCAGTACATACACACTGATTGCCAAAAAATTACTACATACATAACGCTTTAAATATTACAAGCTATTATAATAGAGATGGAACACAAAATAGAATAACTAAATCCATTGGAATTGGGACTTTCTCTTTCATATACATTAGCAAATGAGTACCTAAGCAGAGATCTGACTGAGTTCCAGCATCTACAGGAGTATCCAATGGAATATAAAAATCACTGTAGCATGAAGAAGTTAAATACAAACCAAGTGTTTATAGTCATACCTAATTATGCATCTTTAATCCCAGTGTCAAATTGTTTCACCATGCTACAATGCACCATGCTTTCAACCAAATCCAAATCAGAGATCACCAAACAGATAAAGATGAATAAGGTGGGGGAGTGGAAACTGACATAGTAAAATACTAATAGTTAGCCTACTACTACTACTACTACTACTACTACTACTACTACTAAATAGGCCAGTGCTGAACCATAAGGCTCACAGTTTCCTCTGAAGAACAGCTCAGTTTTGGTAAAATACTAATAGTTAGCCTACTACTACTACTACTACTACTACTACTACTACTAAATAGGCCAGTGCTGAACCATAAGGCTCACAGTTTCCTCTGAAGAACAGCTCAGTTTTGGTTCACATGTGAGCCATCTAAAACTTTCCACCTGGCTGTTAGCATTTAGAAGGATCTCTTCACCAAAGAGGTGAGCAGAGGAGGAACATCCAAGATGGCGGCCTAGGCAGTCTCCTAAGCTGCCGCCTCATCAACAATTTAATTAAAAAAACAACTAAAATCAAAAAGGACTTCACCAAAACGTCAGGAAAGCTGACTGAGTGGAATAGCTACAACTAGAAAGAAAGAGAGAGGCTCACGGATCGGACTGGGAGCCGAAAAGCACTGAGGTAGGGAGACACTCGCGCACACGGCCACCGAATACCTGCCTGGCGGGAGGGGAGGAATTCCCCGATTGCATGGAACCCTTTCCGACTGTACTGAACCCCAGCCCCAGCTGAAATTCCGTGGTCCCAGGCTCATACGGGTGGAGTCTGGACTGTAGAGAAAGGCACCCAGAGACTCAGAGACTGGGAGACCGGGGACCTGGAGCCTCAGTCGCAGTCTGCAGGGTCTACAGACTCGCGCGCTTAAGCAAGTACGCGCTGAGGTCTGACCGCCGCCCCTCCGTAGCGGAAGGAGTCAGAAGCTCCAGGTCTGACTGCGGAGGCTGCCGCTGCCTCTATGTACAAGGTGGCGGCCTCTCTGTAGCGGAAGGAGTCAGAAGCTCCAGACTACAGAGACCAGCCCAAGTCCAGGTGAGCCCCTGGGTCACCCACACTCTTGCTTGGGGAAACTGGGCCTGTCAGGCGGAAACTCAGGCGAGTGCACAAGGGCAGGGCAGAAGCCAAGACTGTCAGTTCAGCCCTGAGACTCTGTCCCATCCAAGCTGAGCAGAGGCTTCTGCAGTTTTTCAAGTCTGATCCTATAAGACTGTCTCCAATACAGAAGTTATCCCAGAGTAGACACAGCTGATACCCACATCCAATTGGCCTGAAGGTCAATTCACAACAATAGAGACTTAGCTACAACAAGGCTGTGCACGCAGTCCACAAAGGGGATCACCAAGAGTGTCTACCTCAGGTAACTGAGGAGGCTGACCCACTGTGCTATATAGGACACCAAACACACAAAGCCATCCTACCAACTCTGAAAAATAGTGATAATGCCGAGACAAGGAAATAGATCTCAAACAAAAGAGATGGAGGATATAGAGTTCAGAACTACGGTTCTAAGGTTATGCAACAATATCCTAGAAAAGCTCGATAAATTTCATGAGACCCAACTAAAAAGCATACATAAACTGACTAAATTGGAAAATATTATGCAGAGATCCAACAGCAGAATGGAAGAACACAAGAATCAGGTCAAAGAGCAAAAAGACACTCCTTTGGAGAAGGAAGAAGAAAAGAGGATCCAGAAAGTTGAAGATAGTGTAAGGAGCCTCTGGGACAACTGCAAGCGCACCAACATCAGAATTATGGGGGTGCCAGAAGAAGAGGGAATGCAAAATACTGAAAACATATTTGAAGAAATAATATCAGAAAACTTCCCTCACCTGGTGAAAGAACTAGACTTACAAGTACAGGAAGCCTACAGAACCCCAAACAAGAGGAATCCAAAGAAAAATTCTTGGAGACACATCATCATCAATATGCCAAGGGTAAAAGACAAAAAGAGGATCTTACAAGCAGCAAGAGAAAAGCAGTTGGTTACCTATAAGGGAGCACCCATATGACTATCAGGTGATTTCTCAACAGAAACCATGCAGGCCAGAAGGGAATGGCAAGAAATATTCAAAGTGATGAATAGCGAGAACCTACAACCAAGATTACTGTATCCAGCAAAGTTATCATTCAGAATTGAAGGGCAGATAAAGAGCTTCACAGATAAGAAAAAGCTAAAGGAGTTCATCACCACCAAACCAGTATTATATGAAATGCTGAAAGGTATTACTTAAGAAGAGGAAGAAGGTCAAGTGAATTAAAAATCTCAGGAATAGAATAAACTGGTGAATATAATAGAATTAGGGGCAAAGAAAGGGAGTGGATAGATAATTATCAGGGTGAAAGGGGTGTGGGGTGCAGAAAGAGACTGGATTAAAATTGTATAACCTATGGATGAGGACAATAGTGGGGGGAGGGGGTAAGGGCAGAGGGTGGGGTGGGAATCAGGTGGAAGGGAGCTATGGGGGAGAAAAAGGAGAAACAATTGAAATAATCTGAGCAATAAAGATTTATTAAAAAAAAAAGAGGTGAGCAGAGAAGCAGGAAAGCAAATGCTTTGGACAACCAAACTCAATTTGTCATCCCTCAATCCAAGAACATATTTTAGGATATAATTTCAAATTCTGTCTTCCTCATAGCTTTCTTCGCATTTGCAGAATAAACAAAATATAAAGAGACAGGTAAGTTGCCAGTCTTCGTTCACCAAGATGAACAGAGTGGCAAGAAGCACATTCAGGAAAATGGAGGTTGAACTCTACCCACAAGTCAGCTTCTGGCATGCCTTTAGCACAACCAATACTACACATAAATCAGCATTACAGAATTCATAAGGGGACTCACGTTATTGCTCTACTGCAAGCAGTGTTTCTAGTATTGTAGCCAATACTGGCTGAGGAATGTATTATTTTTTGCAAATATTTATGTTGCATAGACAATTTAGAAGCTTCCATAGCAACCTAGGTGGTTCAGAGAAATAATTAAACATTAGTGTAGCTTTATGGAAATCACCAGGTCAGCTCTATGTATAGAAGCCAAAAATCATAAACATGGAGTGGTTCAATCTAGGATTACAGCCCAGGTCTCTTGACCCCCATTCCAAGACATTTTCTACTATGCCACTCACTATTTTGTGAGTTGATATCCTATATAATAAAAGGCTAATATGTAAATTGTCCCCTCGACCAGGAGTTCGACCAGCATCCAAGCTGGCCAACCACTCATGTCCCCTCTTCCTGGCCAGGCTGGTTGGACCCCACCCATGCGCATATTCATGCACCAGACCTCATAAAGACACTGAATGGCCGGATTATTATGCGTTAAGAGATCATAATAATCTGGCCACTCAGTGTACCTGTAATGCTAGAAAGCTAAGTAAAAGTTTTCCTGAAAGTATTGGGAAAAACCGAATCAGGCAAGTAGATGGAATACTGATAGAATTACTTTAAGGCACATATATTGAATCTGTCAAAATTCAAATAAATGTCAACAATTATGGAAAACAAAACAATGACCTACAGATGAAATATTTAATATACATCCCTATTTTCAAGAAGGGAAATGCCAAGGAGTACATACAATAAGTATAGACAGTGTTTCCCAAACTTTTCACATATGTGTACCCCTTCTATAATTTTCATAATGCTGAGTACCCCTCATCAAAAAAAGGATGTATTTTAATAACAATCAATATATATATATATTTTATTTTTTGGTACATACACAAAATGATAATAAACAAAAAATAAAATTATTCATAATAAAATATAAATAAAAGTTATATTATAAATAACATTTATTTGCACACCGGATCATCTCACACCTCACAAGACTGTCTTGACTTGACTCATGAGAATGTAGAATTAGGCACAGCTAAGCACAGTGCAGTGCATATTCCCACCAAACTCCGGTGCAACGCATACCCCCACCAAACTCTTCCTGTACCCCTATGGGTACGCGTACCACACTTTGGGAAACACTGGTATAGGATGATAGCTCTAATTTCCCACAAATGTAAATTGGTGCTCATGGTGATTCAACAAAGGATTCTACCTGATATGGAACAATAAATAATATCAAATTGCTACATTTTTGGATACTGAAGTGCTCCAAATAATTTCAGAAGAAAGTTAGTCTATGTTTTATAGACTACAATAAAATCTTTGACTTCATGAAACATGAAAAGCTATTGGTTCCTCTAAAAGAAATGTGCCTGTGTCAGCACTTGGTTGTCCTGATGTATTGTGGACAGGAAGCCATGATCAGGACAGATTATGGAGAGACAAAATGGTTTCCTAAAGGCCAAGTGTCAGAGAATAATATATAATTCTCTCCCTATTAGTTTAGTCTGTACACAGAACATATCATACAAAAAACTGGACTAGATTCAGAGGGAGAAGTTGTAAAAAATTGTGGAAGAAATATCAGTAATTCAAGATATATAGATGATACCATCATACTGGCAGAAAGTAGCAATGATTTGAAACAACCTCTGTTAAAAGTGAAAGAACAAGTCCAAAGTAGGTTTGCATTTGAACATTGTGTACACAAAAATTACAGCTACAGAAATAATATATAACTTTATTTATTTATTTTAAATATATTTTATTGATTTTTTAGAGAGGAAGAGAGAGGGATAGAGAGTCAGAAACATCAATGAGAGAGAATAATCGATCAGCTGCCTTTTCCACACCCCCTACTGGCGACATGCCTGCAACCTAGGTGCATGCCCTTGACCGGAATCGAACCTGGGACCTTTCAGTCTGCAGGCTGAGGCTCTATTCACTGAGCCAAATCAGTTTTGGCGGAAATAATATATAACTTTAGCCAAAGAAAACAAAAATATTTTAATTGTTACAAATTTTGCTTAACTTGATTCAGTCATCAATTCAAATGGAGATTTCAGCCAATAAATTAAAATGAGGCCAAGACTCGAAGGGTAGCAACGAAGAATTAGGAAAGATCATAAAAAGTGAAGATATGTCATTAGAGATCATCCACACCCTCATATTCCCAATTACTGATGTGAAAATTGGATAGTGAAAAAGTCTAAGGATGAAAACTAATTAATTTTAAATATAACACCCTGGACCACCAGAAAGACAATCAAGTGAGCGCTAAAGAAAATTGTCTGAATCATATCTGGAGGCAAAAATTACAAAACTGCGTTGTCCCATTTTAGGTACAACATGAGAAAACAGCTCTTGGGAAAAGACAGTAATGATTGAAAAAAACAGAAGGCAGCAGGACAATAGGAAGACCACATATAAAGTGGACTGACTTCATAAAAGAAACTGTAGATATGAGTCCATATGAGCTGAGCAGTACTATTGAAGACCATTGTGGACTTTACTCATTCATAGGTTTAGCAGGAACAGGAGCTGATTTAATAATACAGATACACATCAACAACAATGTTCTTCACTGTGTTTCATTGTTTTACACATCTGTATATAAAAGCCTAAGCCACAAGCCTCCTGGCCAAAAGGCTGGCTTGCTGGCCAGCCAGTAGCTATGATGTTCTGACCACCAGGGGGCAGACACTCAACACAGGAGTTGAAGCCACAGGCATGAAAACCTGGAACAGACTAATAAATCTCAGAGTGAAGTGGGGGAAGGAAAGGGCAGGAAAAGATTAACCAAAGATTTTATATGCATATTGGAGGCCGGGTGAATGGATCCATGCGAAGGTGGGGTCCCTCAGCCTGGCATGTGGGGATCGGGCCAAAACCAGCCCAAATCCGTGCACTGGTGAGGTCTCTTGGCTTGGCCTCCTGGGACCGGGTTGAAACTGGCCCAGTGCACAGATTCATGCATGCATCAGTGGGGTCCTTGGCCTGGCCTGCAGGGATTGGGTTTAACCAGCTCCCCAACATCCCCTGATGGGATCCAGATTGCAAGAGGATGCAGACCAGGCTAAGGGACCCAGCAGTGCACCAGGCCTTCAGTATGAACATATTTAATGTTCACAATAAGGCACTTTTAGTATTATTATTCCCCACTTTATAGGCACACAGAGATTGAATAACTTGCTCAAGGTTGTACACTTATTAAACGCTAGAGGCCCAATGCATGAAATATGTGCAAGAGTAGTCCTTCACAGCCACAGTGGCTGTCTGGATCCCTCCCTCACAGCTGCAGTGGCTGCATGGATCCACAGTGGCTTCCTTGATCCCATGGCTGTAGCCCTGGCTTCATTAGGAAGGTTGTCTGGAAACACATCTGAAAGGACATCCAGTCTAATTAGCATATTATACTTTTATTATTATAGAGACCCTGTACACAAAATCACAGGAGAAATAGAACTGCTGCACTGGTGGGACTCTAGACTCACCCTGTACAAGTTGCAGGAACCCAGATCTGCCCTGAACCAGCAGTGGGACCCCAGACCCACCTTGTGTGAGCTGCAGGACCCCAGACCCATCATGTGTGAGCGGTAGACCCCCAAATCCACCCTGCATGAGACACGAGCTCCACTCTGTTGCCGTAAGTGGTTCACATGATGTGGGGAGGAAACAAAAGATGCTTCAGCACCTTTTGGTGACCAGTTGTTTGGTCATTCTGTGTTAGGGTGTGACGGCCACTGGCCTTTTATAATATAGACTAGAGGCCCAGTGCATGAAAATGGTGCACAAAGGGGTTTCCCTCAGCTCCGCATGCACCCTCTATAATTTGGGACCTCTCAGGGGATGTCCAACTGCTGGTTTATCCCTCTCACAATCTGGGACTGCTGGCTCCTAACTGCTCACCTGCCTGCCAGCCTGATTGCCCCCTAACTTTTTCCTTGCTGGCCTGATAGATGCCTAACTACTCCTCTGCTGGCCCAATTGCCTCCAACTGCCCTTCCCTGCTGGCCTGTTCCCCTAACTGCCTTCCCCTACTGGCCATCTTGTGGTGGCCCTCTTGTGGCAACCATCTTGTGATGGACATCTTGTGGTGGCCATCTTGTGATGATGTGAGGGTGGCCATCTTGTGATGATGTGTGGGCATTGGCAAGGGTGCAAGGACCACCTAGGCTTTTATTATTATAGATTAGAGCCATGATTGGGGCACAGTTATTTGACCCCTAAGACCATACTCATAACCAATGTATATAATGTCTCTCTATTAAGATAGGTGAATAGATAAGTTGGATAGAAGTTGACAAATTTTTAAGATGTTTTATGAAATAACATCTTAAAATTGATCTTTCACAGGGGAATTTGCAAAAGGAAACTAGATAATAATAATAATAATAATAATAATAATGAAAAAAACATTATTAATGGCAAAATCTTAGACACAATAGCAGGTATGTGAGGAAATATGTGAAGAGATAAACTTCAAGCATCCTCTCTAATGTATAGAGGTACATTCTTATAATAATTGTTATTTAATGCTTTATATACCCTTTTCGGAGGCTCAACTCTACAAACACTTTCACCTTTCATACATCCTACCCTGCCACTATCATAACTTTGATTTTTTTTGCTTAAATTTTTCTAAAGCGTGACACATATCATTTGAATGAAGCAGTCCAAAATTAGACAATGTACTCCAGGAAAAGACCAATTACTAATATAATGCAACTTTGAGGTCCTGTTCTTCTTTTTGGTTCATTAAAATGTTATTCAAATAATTGCTGACACAGTATTACCTTGTTATGTCCTTTGACTACTTTAGCAAGGATTCTTTTTTTAAATTTGATTTGAGAGAGAGAGAGGAAGAAAAAGAGAAACATCAATTTGTTATTCCACTTATTTATTAATTCATTGATTACTTCTTGTATGTCCCCTGATTGGAGATTGAACCTGAAACTTTGGTGTACTGGGACAATGCTAGCCAAATGAGCTATCCAGCCAGTGCATGGCAAAATTTTTTATGTAAACTTTGGCTGTAAGAATTCATGAATTGGTTTCAGAGGACCTTTGAACCTCCTGAAATTATATCTAAACTGTGTGTATGCATCTAGATAAATGTTTTGGGGGGTGAGTTTTAATATTTTCATTAATTCTCAGGTTGATTTATAACAAACAAAACTAAACAGATAAACAAAAATACAGTCTCTTCCATACTTTATGACCCTCAGACTAAGCTAGAACAAGCAAGGCAATTTTTTTCTCTTAAATTTCATCACAATGTACATATTCTAACTACAGTTGAATCACAGAATTATGGAGCTTGATGGGACCACAAATCCCATCTAGAAAAGACCTTTTCAAACTACTGTACCTCCTTCCACAATTGGGGCCATTCCCCACTACCCCCACCCCCAAACAGTGCCCCAATCTAGGAGTTAGGATGGGTCCTTACCTTAGAAGAAAAAAGGTAAGGTGTTTCAGACCAACTTTTTTGGTACATAAAATCATCTTGGCTTTATATCTACCCATACTTTTTTATTTTTAATGTATTTAACAGTTTTATTGATATATAATTTTATGTAACCTCAAATCATTCATACTCTGTTACTTTAGTTCTAATAACTCATTTTATGCCTCATTCCTTGCTTCCTGATTTAGATAGATTCTCTGATTTGCTTTCTGAACCTGAGTCCCTGTTTTATAACCTGGCTAGGGCCATAGTCTCTCTAAATGTCCCCAATCTTCCTACAGTGAACTAGAGTCCAATTCCTTTTACTTTTCAAATGTTCTCAAAGAAAGTTGCATTTATTAGGCCCCTCACATATTTTGTACACTGCTTGGTGCTTTACATATGTTCCCTTATTTCATTCTCATAACATTTTGAATACATACTATTTATCTATTTTCACATGGGAAAACTGAGGCTTAAAGAAGTTTAATAATTTACCAAGTACATCTAAGTAATAAGTGGCAGAATTGGAAATTTAACAGAGAACTGACTTGATAGAGGCAAAGTATTCTTTTGTCACCATTTCCCATTCCCCATATCAAATTTGCACGTACTTGATTTTAACATTTTGATCTGTTATTCCATATTAGAGGCTTGGTGCATGAAATTCATGCACAGGAGAGATGTGTCCCTCAGCCCAGCCTGCACCCTCTCTAATCCAGGACCCTTCAAGAGATGTCTGACCACCCATTTAGGCCTGATCCCACTGGGCAGTTGGACATTTCCCTCACAACCCAGGACTGCTGGCTCCCAACTGCTCACCTGCCTATGCCTGATAGCCCCTAACCATTTCTGCCTGCCAGACTAATTACCCCTAACCACTCCACTGCCAGACTGACTGATGCCTAACTGCGACCTGGACAGCTTGATTGCCCCTAAATGTCCTCCCCTGCAGGCCTGGTCCCCCAAACTGTCCTCCCCTGAAGGCCTGGTCCCCCCCCCAATTTCCCTACCCTGCAGGCCTTGTCCCCCCACAACTGCCCTCCCCTGCTGGACTGGTATACCTTATCTGCCCTCCCCTGCTGGCTGTCACCCCCAACTGCCTTCCCTGCTTGCCTGATGACTTACAACTGCCCTCCCCTGCAGGCCTGGTACCCTCCAACTGCCTTCATCGGCAGTCCTGGTCCCCTCCTAATTACCCTCCCCTGGGCCTCATCCCCACAACTACCCTACCTTGCAGGCCTGGGTTCCCCCCAACTGCCCTCCTTTGCTGTCCTGGTCTCCCAGAACTGCCCTCCTCTGTCAGTCTTGTCACCCCCAACTGCCCCCAACTGCCCTCCCCTACCAGCAATCTTGTGGTGGCCATATTATGTCTACATGAGGGCAGCCATCTTTGATCACATGAGGGCGGCCATCTTGTGTCTTGGAGTGATAGTCAATTTGCATATTATTCTCTTATTAGACAGGATTCTACACATGTCTCTAGATACAAGCCAAAATAGTTCCCCCTTGCCGAAATAGGTGTGGTTGAGTGGATAGAGCATCGGCCTGAGGACTGAAAGATCCCAGGTTCGATTCCAGTCAAGGGCATATACCTTGGTTGCGGGCACATCCCCAGCAGGGGATGTGCAAGAGGCAACTGATCGATGATTCTCTCTAGTGGATGTTTCTGGCTCTCTATCCCTCTCTCTTCCTCTCTGTAAATAATCAATAAAATATATTTTAAAAATAAAATAAAATAAAATATTTCCCCCTTTATCTACAATTTTGATTTCCAGGATTTAGTTATCTATGACTAACAAAAGTTTGAAAATATTAAACAGAAGTTTCCAAAATAAACAACTCAACAGATTTAAACTGCTTGCTGTTCTGTGTAATGTGATGAAATCTCACAGTGACTTGTCTGTTCCACCTGGAATGTTTATATTCCCTCTTTCCAGTGTATCCACATTGTGTATGCTTCTTGGCCAATAGTCACTGAGTAGCTATCTTAGTTTTCATATCAACTGTCTCTATATCACTGTGTTTGTGTTCATATAACCATATTTTACTTAATAATAGCTCCAAAGTGCAAAAGTAATAATGCTGGCAATTAAGATAGGCAGAAGAGGGAAGCAGGGGTGGAAGGCGGCGGACGCGGCCCCTTTCCCAGGGGCGCCGAGGGCCGGCTCCCTCTCTCTTTTCAAAAAAAAAAAAAAAAAGATAGGCAGAAGAGAAGCTAGAAAGTGTGCATGATTTTATGTATGTATAGAAAAAATAGCATATATTAAGTTTGGTACTATCCAGTGTCAGGCATCTACTAGGAGTATTAGAACATATCCTCAGTGGAAAAGGGTGAACTACTGTACTTTATTTTCTATCTATAAATCTCATATTTACCTCCCCTACTCTACAATCTCTTTCAATTCCTATTCTTACTCCCCTCACTCTTGCTACCTCCTTGAGTCACTTCAAAAGTTCTGTCAATTCTTTCTCTTCTCTGTCTGCCAAATCCATTTTTGACTTTCCACCCTTGCTGTCACACTCTTGTTCAGATTCCAATATCTTTTAATTATTATCTTTCTAACTGCTCTCTCTTGTCTTCAGTTTTGCCTCCCTCTGAATTCATTTTCCACCAAGTATCACAGATTTTGTATGACATCCACCATTTAAGCATCCATGGCTTCCCATTGCCTGCAGAATAAAGTCCAAACTCTTCAACAGATAAAAAGGTCCTCTGTAATGTGGCTTCTCCATGTTTTTCCAATTCCTTCTTCTACCAACGCCTAGTTAATGCACCATCACCCCACCTAAACTTTATCCATACCCAACTACTAGTTGCTCCTTGGACAAGCAATCATCTTTCATTAACTTTAAGACTTTGTATAAGCTGTTCTCTCTGATTAGATTGCCCTTTTTTATTCACATTGTGAATATCTAATTATCTTTTAAAATCCAGTTCTAAAGCTAATTTTCACTAAGAAACCTTCAAGTTCCCCATGAAAAATAAATCATTTTCTTATTTGGGCTCCCACTGTACATTTGTATGCCTTTATCATACTACTTATTGCACTATGACTACTAATGGCATGTTTCTCTTCCCCACTAAAGTGAAAACTCATTATTGAAAAATACTGCCTTGTTGACTTTATATCTCCAGCATTTTGCATCGTGATTGGCATAAATTAAGTGAGCAATAGGTGCATATTGAATGAAATAATAAATTATCTTTGTCTGTGGAAGACAAAGTAATGGCCACTCCTACGGAGGCCCATTTCCTAATTTCTAGAATCTGTGGTTCCTTGAGAACATGTGTTACTTTACATACAAAAGGGAAATTATATTCACAGATAGAATTGAGCTGCTAATTCACTGACTTTAAATAAGATTATAGCTCACCTGGTTTGGCTTAATGGTTGATCGTCAACCTATGAAACAGGAGGTCATGGTTTGAGTCCAGGACAGGGCACATGCCTGGGTGGTGGGCTTAATCCCCAGTGTGGGAGATACAGGAGGCAGCCAAACAATGATTCTCTCATCAAGATTCTTCTCTCTCTCTCTCTCTCTCTCTCTCTCTCTCTCTCTCTCTCTCTCTCTCTCTTCCCCTTCGTCTCTGAAATCAATAAAAACATATTTTTAAAAATGAGATTATCTCAGATTATCCTAGTGGTCCAAAATATAATCACAACATTCTTATAAGTGGAAATGGTGGCAAAAGCAGAATCAGACTCAGGAATATATGACTCTGAAAGAGAGAACAAGAGAGATTGCAGCATAAACTCAGCTTAATATTGCTGGCTTTGAAGTAAGCCATGAGCCGAGGAAAGTGAGTAGCCTCATTAGAAGCTGGATAAAGTGAGAAAGAAGATTCTCACCTGGTGCCTCTTGAAGTGAACACAGCCCTACTGGCACCTTTATTCGTACCTAGAGAGGCTCATGTAAGAATTCTTATCTAAACATATGTTAGATAATAAATTGATGTTGCATTAAGCCACAAGTTTGTAGTAATTTGTCATAGCAGCCATAAACAATTTATCTAATGCCCAAAGTAAGTTTTGCTGTCTTAAAGAAGTACTACCATTCACCTTATGATAGTTAACCTCACCACAGGTATAAGCTTTCATATCCATCAGGATCACTTGAATATCCTCAAAATATAGATTCCGGGACTCAAATACCAGATAGTCTGATTGAATTTGTCTGGTGAGTGGACACTCAGAAATCTGTGTTCTGACAGGTACCTTGCAGGTGATGATGATACAGGTAATATGACAACTATTATCCTACCTAATAAAAGAGTAATGTGCAAATTAACCATCACTCTGATACACATAAGCCATGCCCACCAGACAATCAGGATGAGTATGCAAATCAACCCAAACCAAGATGGCTACCACCACAGAGACCAGGAGGGAGGCTTGGGTTTCCCAGGCAATGGAGGAAGCAAAGATTTCCACATACCCTGGCCAACCCAGGCCTCCACTCAAGTATGCAAAGTTTCAATTATAGAAGATAAATTCCAAGAAAAATGGAAGCAGCCATGGAGCTGGAGAGAGCAGGCTAGGGTTTCCCTCAGTAATGGAGGAAGCCAAGCTTTCCACCTGCCCCGGATGGCCTAGACCTCCACTCTAGGCTACAAAGTTTCAGTTGTAGAAGATAAATATATCCCAGATACCAGGACCTCCCCTTGGGTCACTGGGAGGCATGTCTGGCCTGCAAACCACTATGGGCCCCTGGCCTAGGCCACCCCACACCCTAAGGGAACCCCCACCCTGATCCGGGAAACCCTTTAGGGCAAACCAGCTGGCCTCCACCCATGCACCAGGCCTCTATCCTATCTAATAAAAGAGTGATATGCAAATTGACCATCATTCCAACACATAAGATCAAGATGGCTGTCCCCCATGTGGTCAAAGATCCTGCCCCCATGTGGATTCTTTCCCCAGATGGCCACCACAAGATGGCCAGCAGGGGAGGGCAGTTAAGGGCGACCAGGCCGGCAGAGGAGGGAAGTTGGGGGCAAACAGGCTGGCAGGGAAAAAGTTATACATCAATTAGGCTGGCAGGGAAGTGGTTAGGGGGTGATAGGCTGACAGGAAGAAATGGTTAGGGGCAATCAGGAAGGCAGGCAGATGAGCAATTGGGAACCAGCAGTCTTGGATTATGAGAGGGATGTCCGACTGTCCTAAATGGGCAGTCAGACATCCCTCAAGGGGTTCCAGATTGGAGAGGGTTCAGGTTTGGCTGAGGAACCCCCTGCCCGGTGCACAAATTTCATGCACCAGGCCACTAGTTTATTAAGAAATATATTACTCTGCATGGACTATGCTCAGCACTCACCACTCTCATGTACCACTGCTGCATTTCTGCTTATAATACTCCTCATTCTTACCACTGCTATCCTCTGTTGAATAAAATCATGTTCAAATCCACATGCTCAATTATATAGGTGCCTCTGGTCCTGGCTGTGGAAACTTTCTCAGTGAATGTTAAATATTTTTACCCTCTCTGTCTCAACTGTGAATATATAAAATACCAGTGGCCAGCTATTTTCTCACACTTTTCTCCCAATCTTCTAACTGCAAAATATTTTCATCAACATGGTTGCTATGTACATGGCTGGCATTTCTTGTTTTGACCTGTCAAACATTCAGTCATGGTAGCAAAACATTTCAGTCAAGGGTTTTACAAGCTTACAACCCTTGAATTAATGTGTTTCTGTGACTATTTTGAACCAAAATGTTTGGTTAGATTTTCTGTCAGCATACCCTGCCGCCCTTTAGAACAGGAATTCTCAAACAATAGTGTGCAAAAGAATCACCCAAAGAGCTAGTTTAAAATGAAGAAATTCATTTCAGAAATTTTGATTCAGTAGGGAGATAGTTCTCTATAATCTACATTTTATTTATTTTTTTAAACATGAGCTTCAATTTTCTTTATTTAAAAAATATATTTTATTGATTTTTTTACAGAGAGGAAGAGAGAGGGATAGAGAGTTAGAAACATCAATGAGAGAGAATCATTGATCAGCTGCCTCTTGCATACCCCCTACTGGGGATGTGTCCGCAGCCAAGGTACATGCCCCTGACCGGAATTGAACCTGGGACCTTTCAGTCCGCAGGCTGACGCTCTATCCACTGAGCCAACCCAGTTTCAGCATATAATCTACATTTTAAATTAGTACCCCAAATGATGCTGATGCATGTAGTCAAGACCAGATTTTGGTAAGCACTGATATAAGGAGAGCATGAAACTACAATTATACCCGTTACCTTAGTGATAGAAATTTACAACCTTCCTGAGATCCCTACAAATCTTTGCTCAACACACTTCCCTTCCCTTAGTCCTAATTTAATGTTATTCACTATAAAAGGCACTCACATTATTTCATTGTTAATCCTATCTGTCTCTAGACTTTAAATATCATGAGAACATCTCTCTCTCACTAAATGTCACAGGACACTATTTCTTAGAATAAAGGGTTTAATGAAGAGTGAAGAATTCACTTTTGAAATACATGATGCTTCTAAGGCTATTAAGTGGAGTAAATCCAGGATAGAATTTTAATACAGATAGGTCTAAAATATACTTTCCATTGTAAAACATAGGCAAACCATCATGTGACTATCTTCCATTAGTGGCATAATACTGTAATGTTGTGTTTTTATAAAACTCCATTTAGCAGATTTTAGAATGAGGAGTATCTCCCAATTTAATCAGTCAGCGCATTTGCCATTTGCAACACTTTGTATTTTGACTGATTACCCATTCTCCCTCTTTATCAATTGTTATGGATTCATTTAACAGAGTAAAATAATATTAGCCTGCAAGACAAATTACTCCTTGTAAAGGTCAAAGTAACACGATTTCATTCTTTTTCTAAAAAAAGAGAGAAGAAAATTATAAATTGTGCAGATCTCAATCCCAAATGCTCTTCTAAAAGTTTGTCTTTGGTGCTCATAAAATCCCATTAAAATGCATCAGATTTTATAATAAGTCAAATCCTTTCAGTATATAAATTACTCATGGGGTATCTCAGAGATGCAGTAACTCTTTTAGGCTTTGGTTGGTGAGTAAGTGCATCATAGCAGTCATTTACTAATTGACCTTATTGTCTAAGTGAGTTAAGGAATTCCTTAGTGGGTGGGCTGGCTTAATAATCTAGTCATCTATTCATAAAGGCCTTAAAAACTGGATGTTATTATGGTGATATTATCCTTTTAATATAGATCTTAATCCTTCCATAATACATATATTACATTTAAAATATTCTAATTCTCAGAATTAATATTATTAGGACTAAGATTCACCTGCTACTATCAGCACATGGGCTCATCTCCATCAGAAAAAACAAAACAAAACAAAAAAACTCCTCTAAAACTATTAAACAATTCACAATTCAAACCTTTTTTAACAGCTAATATTGTATCCTAATGAAATATCCTATGGAAAATATTAGAATAGTTTAAACACTAAATAAATATGGAAGCGGAAGGAAGATGTCTGCCAACAGGAAGGGAGACTGCAAGATAGTGAGTAAGTAAGACAACAAAGGGAGTGTGTGGTCACACCAGGAGTGTTTGTTTGTGATTTGAGGGACAGCTACACTCCAGGGGACTGTTGGTGGGATTGCTGGATGGAGTTCCCCTGACTGGGCATGCTCCACTGCTGCTGGAGCCCTCCCAGAGCAACCAGCTCTGATGCGGAGACTGCAACTTCTTGAAGGGGAGAGTGGATTTTGTCAGAAGCCTGAAAATCCCAGTAATTTACAACAGTGGAACCCAGCAAAAACAGATTTGAACCCAGGAACTCAAGCCCCCAAGTGGCATGAGCATGCTGATTCTGAGGAGCTCTGTACCCTCTCACAGAAGGTCAGATTTCACCTGGGATAAGGAAAGAGAGAACTACATAACCAGACACCTGGAGAAGATAGATCATGGGAGACAGAGAAACAGCCTGCATATGAAAGAAAAGCAGACATCACCAGAAAAGGAAGTAAACAGAATGGAGGCAAGCAACCTGTCAGAGAAAGAATTCAGAGAAATGGTAACAAGGTGGATGAAAAGAATGAAAGACAAATTTAACAATATGTGTAAGAACCAAGAGGAAATGAAGAAGAACCAAGAAGAAATGAAAAATTACCGTATTTGCCGGCGTATAAGACGATTTTTTTGGCCCTGAAAAATATGCCTCCAAGTGGGGGGTAGTCTTATACGGCGAGTATATAACAAACTCTGTATTTTTAGTGGAAATGTTAGGGGGTCGTCTTATACGCCCAGTCGTCTTATACGCCGGCAAATACGGTATATCACTGCTATAAAGAGCTAAATGGAAAGCATCAACATTAGTCTAGAAGAAGCGGAGGACCACCTCAGTAAGCTAGAAGACAAGGTAGGAAAAAAATACTCAAGCAGAGCAGCTTCTAGAAAAAAAAAATAAAAAGCAGGAGAGCCTAAAGAAACTTTGGGATAACACAAAACAAAACAACATCTGCATGATAGGATTGCCAGAAGGAGAGGAAACTGATCAAGTAATATAAAACCTGTTTGAAGGAATAATGACAGAAAACTTCCCTGATATAGGGAAGAAACATCACTCACACAAATACAAAAAAGTTCACAGAGTCCCAAACAAAATGAACCCCCAAAAGACCAAAGCCAAGACACATTTTAATTAAGTTGGCAAACACCAATGACAAAGTAAGGATCTTAAAAGAGCCCAGAGAGAGACAGAAAGTTACCTACAAAGGATCCCCCATCAGACTAATAAATGATTTATCAACAGAAACTCAGTAGACCAGAATGGAATTAAATGAAATATATAAAGCCATGCAAAGGAAGTATCTGAACCCAAGAATACTGTACACAGAAAGGCTATCAATCAAAATTGAAGATGAAATTAGGAGCATCACAGAAAAAAACACAAACAAAAAAAGTAATGTAGTTTATTACCACTAAACCAGCAATTCAAGAAATGCTAAAGGGTCTTCTAAAAAAAGGAAGAAATAGGAAGTGAAGAAGGGACACAGAAATAAAGAATAAATATGGTGACAAACATTTACCTGTCAATAATACCTTTAAATGTAAATTGATTTAATGGCTCAATCAGAAAACATAGGGTAACTGAGTGGATAAGAATACATGACCAATATATATGCTGTCTACAGGAAACCCACCTCAGGAAAAAAAAAAGATTCACTCAGACTGATGGTGAAGGGATGTAAAAAGGACTTTCAAGTGAATGAAAATTTAAAAAAAAATATCTGGGGTAGCAATACTAATATGTGACAAATTAGATCTCAAAATGAAGGACATAAAAAGAGATGATAAAAACCACTTCATAATAATAAAGGAAGCAACCCACCAAGAAGAAAAAAACTCTGGTAGAGATATATGCACCCAATACAGGAGCACCCAAATACATAAAAAAGTCCTAGATGATATCAAGGGAGATATTGACAGCAATACAATCATAGTAGGAGACTTTAATGCCCCACTATCACCATTGGACAAATCCTCTAAACAAAAAATTAGCAAAGAAACATCAATGCTAAATAACTCACCAGATTGCATCCATAGAACTTTTCACAATGAAAGAGAATTACAGGCCAAAATCCCTCATGAACATAGATGCCAAAATCCTCAACAAAATTTTAGCAAATCAGAACCAGCAACCCATCAGAAGATCATACACCATGACCAAGTAGGATTTATCCCAGGAATGCAAGGATGGTACAATATCCATAAATCAATAAACGTTGTACATCACATAAACAAATTGAGAGATAAAAATTACATAGTCATTTCAATTGATGAAGAACAAGTATATGACAAAATCCAACACCCTTTCTTGATAAAAACTCTCAACAAAGTGTGAATAGAAATATCATACCTCAACATAATAAAAGCTATATATGATAAACCCACAGCTAACATCATACTCAATGGGCAAAAACTAAAACCATTTCTCCTAAGAAAAGGAATAAGACAGGGATGCCAACTCTAACCACACCTGTTTGACATAGTACTGGAAGTAATATCCAACGCAATTAGACAAGAAAAAGAAATAAAAGGCATCCAAATGGGAAAAGAAGAGGTAAAGCTCTCCTTATTTGCAGATGATATGATATTGTACATAAAAAACCTGAAAGACTTAAAAAAATAACATAGTTAATAAATGAATTTGGAAATGTAGCAGAATACAAAATTAACGCCAAGAAATCTATGGCCTTTCTATGCCAATAGTGAACTTATAAAAAGAGAAACTAAAAAAGCAATCCCATTTGCCATCGCACCAAAAAAATTAAGATACCTAGGAATAAACTTAACCAAGGAGGTAAAAGATCTATACATGGAAAACTACAGGACACTGAAAAAAGAGATAGTGGAAGACTTAAACAGATGGAAGAACATACTATGTTCATGGATTGGTAGAATCAACATCATTAAAATATCCATACTACCCAAAGTAATCTATATATTCAATGCACTCCTCATTAAAATACCAA
Source organism: Vespertilio murinus (assembly GCA_963924515.1). Classification (NCBI taxonomy): domain Eukaryota; kingdom Metazoa; phylum Chordata; class Mammalia; order Chiroptera; family Vespertilionidae; genus Vespertilio; species Vespertilio murinus. The sequence continues at coordinate 67,212,333 of OZ004710.1, forward strand.
CTGCATATTTCACAGATCTGGATAGAACTATCTAAAAATTTATCTAGAATAAAAAAGCCCCCGAATAGCCACAGTAATCCTGAGAAAGAAGAGTAAAGTAGGAGGAATCTCAATACCAGATTTCAAGGTGTATTACAAAGCTATTCTCAAAACATCATGGTACTGGCACAAGAACAGACATATGAACCAATGGAATAGAATAGAGAATCCAGATATCAAACCAAATCACTATGCTCAATTAATATTTGACAAAGGGGGCAAGAACATACAATGGAGTCAAGACAGTCTCTTCAATACATGGTGTTGGGAAAATTGGACAGATACATGCAAAAGAATGAAACTAGATCACCAACTTACACCGTACACAAAAATAAAATCAAAATGGATACAGGACTTAAACATAAGACAGGAAACCATAAAAATACTAGAGGCATCCTAGGCAACAAAATGAATCAGGTTGTTTCTTTATCTCCCCATGGTTTCTCTTCTCTGGAAGTCTGGTTATGTAGTTCTCTCTCTCCTTATCCCAGGTGTAATCTGACCTTCTCGTGGTGGAGTGTACACCTCCTCTCAAACTGTGTGTTTGCACCAATTGGGTACCAGTGTTCTGGTGTTCGCAGCTGTGTGGTGGTTGCCGCAATTGCAACTTTTCAAGCATCAGATGAGATGCACTTTCCCCTTCAAGATGGCATGGTCTCCACGTCTGAGCCAGTCACTCTTAGAGGGAACCCAGACACAGTGGGGGCTGCCTGGTCAGGGGAACCCCGTTCAGCAGTCCCCCACCTTCTCCTGAAGTTTAGCTGTCCTTTAACTCACCAATATATCCTCCCCGTGCAACCCTCAGCTGTTCCTTCTTTTTGCTCCGGGGCAAGGCTTGGGACCCATGTGTCTATTTCATTGCCAATTTTCCCCTAGCCTCATTGTTGAGATACCCTGCTTCCCTGAAAATAAGACAATGTCTCATATTAATTTTTGCTCCCAAAGATGCGCTAGGTCTTATTTTCAGGGGATATATTATGTTTCCATGAAGTAGGTCTTATTTTTGGAGGATGTCTTATTTTCGGGGAAACACGGTAGTTATTTCTGCATCAAATTGCCATGGATCACATGATTTAAAAAAATGTGCCCTGTCCCTCTAGTCTAGTCATAAGTGTTTGGTTCCAAGGTAATGAACAATTATCTAACTATGGCTTTGACATAAAGAACACAAAATATCTGTAGTTTATTTGAAACTTCCCAGTAATAATGACCCAAATTAGATGATAATTGAAATTATAAATGCTTTTAGGTATAGGATTTGGTACACATAGAAATTGTATACTAAAGACTCAGACTTCAAATAGTCCTAATGCACAACCCAGCTATGTAAATGCTGACATTGAGAATAAGTATACCCTTGGACAAAGAGCATCTGTCTACATCCTCACACTCATGTATCCTGCCCATAAACCCTTAATAATAAAGGTAAAATGAGTATATTGTGCATGTTCACTCTTAATGAGCCAGAAGAAAATACCTTGGCTTATAGTTCTTCTATTACATTTTTTAAAGTTATTGGAATTGTATGGCTGTAATACCACAGTGAAGACTATATTATAACCATTAATTGGTCCTGTCAAGAAGGGAAAACTTTTCCTCTACTCTCTTTTGTTCAGTGACTGGAGGCCTGTAAATTAATCTGACAAAAGATGGATTAGAAAGAAAAAAATAAATTTAATTATGTATGCATGCACATTGAGTTCACAAAGAAAAGTAACTAGAAGAAGCAGAATTTAGAGATTACATACCATATTTTAATAGGGAAAGAGGAGGGGCAGAAGGGCACTTCTGTGAGAACAAATATCTTTCAGAAAAAATAAATGGGCCCTTAGAAGAATGGATAGGTGATATAATTTTATGACAATGCCTATTTAGGCATTTTTTCCAGGTACTGACTTGGGCTGACTTTTCATTTTTAGTGATAAGAGTCAATTTTCTGTGGTTGTGAAACTCCCAGAGAGGTGATTTATGAGAGTTAAAAAATTTTGGGAGGCTTTGGTTTAGGAAAATAAAGGGAGTTCAGAAAAAATATTTCTTCCTACAGCTATGGATTCTCAAATATGTTCAGCTCAAAAATATGCTTTTGCCATTGTGGCATATTCTAGATCCCTTCAACACATAAGCTTTTGTGTAATGGCACTGCAGACCCTCTTGTTAACAAAGACACTCATAATTATTTCCTCTCTAATGGAACTCTTTGGAAATTACTTATGTACTAGGATCCATAAACATTAATTGGTAGCTGGTCCAGTGTATATGAAGGGAAAATAACATCTTGATTCTCTTAAACAAATGTGGGTCTATTTACCTTGTCTTTAAAAGTATCTTGATATTATATACAGTTCTTCTAAACACATTAAAATGGTAGCACAACAAGATTCATTGGAATATAACTGGGTGATTGATTGTAATATGTGTGTACTTTTTGAAGAAAGGATAAAAGATCATGGCTAGGCTATTTGTTTGACCAACTGCCTGTAAAATTTAAATGGAAAAAATAAAATACACCTGTATTACACAATAAGGGAAAGATGTCTGTGTAAAAAATATTAGGATTCCTAGACGTTCTTTCTACTACTATATATATTCTATGAGAACATGTGTCTGAATTTGCAATAAAAGTAAATAGTGAATTATAGCTTAGTACTTAAAATCTGCTTGATTGTGGAAGCATGGAACAGACTGAGAAGTCTCAGAGGGAGGGAATGCAGGACAAGTTTAAACAAATAAATTATATGCATGTATGCATAGCCCAGGGACAGAGACAATAGAGTGGCAAAGGCCTGTGGTGGGGCAAGAACGGGGTGGAGGGGGAAAAGGGAGTGAAAATGAGGAACATCCATAATACTCTCATGAGGAACATCCATAGTACTCTCAACAATAAAAATAAATTTGAAAAAAAATAAGACATTTTATAACCCCCTAAAATCTGCTTTAAAAGAAATATTTAGAGTGTGCCTGTAGTGTCAGGAAAAATTATTTAGTAAATTTATTTGTGGTATACAGAATGATGATCATCCCCAAGATATCCAAGTCCTAATAACCATAATTCATGGATATGTTACTTTATATAACAAAAGGAATTTAGCAGGTGTGATTAAGGATCTTGAGATGTGGAGATAATCCTGGATTATCTGGGTGGGTCCAACAAAATCACAAGAGTCATTGAGTGTGTGTTTGGGGGTCTGTGAGCAGGATAGTCAGAGAAGGAGGTATGATAACAGAAGCAGAGGTTAAAGTGGTATGATTGCTAGAAGACAATGAGCCAAGAAATGCTGGAAGCTTCTAGAAACTGGAAAAGCAATATACAGATTTGCCCCTAGATCCTCAAGAAGGAACACAGTTTTGCTGACACCTTGATTTGAGCCCAATGAGACATGTACAGAAATGTAAAATAATTGTTTTAAGCTACAAAGCATGGAACAATTTTTTACAGCAGCAATATGAAGCAAATAATATTTATCATACTGTTTTTACTTTCATTTTCTTAAGTCAGGGGACCTGCTTATGCTTTGACTGAGTTTGGTCCCTGGGAATATATATGACTGTGACATTCAGATATTTTGACAATTAAAAAATAACTACTTTTATTTATTAATGAGACTTCACTCAAACCATAATTAATTAAAGAAAAAAAAACAGCTTCATCATTTGATGTGTAACAAAAACATAATTCAATCATGTAATTTCTTCCCCACTACACCCAAATGCAGGAATTTCTCAAAAACTGCAAACAACCTTCTAATAATTCACATCCTAATCCCTAAAAAGGAAGCCAATATCCAAAGAGAATATAGCACTACCCTCAGATAACAACATGTAGGAATGGTAGGTAGATGAGGACAAAGCCTCTGACCTTTCAGAACAATATCTGCTTCTGTGTCTGACCTGGTGAGGACCATCTAGGCCAAATTTAGAAGGAAAGGCCTTAGTTACCTGTCTCTGATCGGAAAGGTTAATTTCCATTGAAACCTGCCCCCCGCCATAATCCTACCATGTTTCTTAAACCTGATAATGACCCCATTTCTCATGTAAGGATCTATAATTATTAAATGTCCCTCCACAACTTGTTTTGATTATGTCAAGTAGGTACCCACACCCATTTTAAACATCACCTGTTCCCACCATTTATTGATTCATAATGTATCCCTTTACCATGTTGCCTATAACCCAAACCATTTGTTGCCAATTTTTATTCTTTGTTGGTGTAGTATCACTATTTTTCTCTTGGTTGTATAATCAGAAATCGTTTAAGCATTAAATATTAAACATATTGCAATTTATGCAGCCATATTAAGATGGCTTGGGAGCACAGTAAGAGTTCACAGCAGGTACACCTAGAAAATAGAAAAGCTAGAACTTAAATCAGGACTGCCTGATTCCAAAGCTCAGCTATTAAATACTACAGTATATTGTCTTCCACTCAGAAAATCTGGAGTCATTTCTAAATCTATCATCCATAGAGAATAATTCAACCCTGTGCCCACATACTATCTATATCTTAATAAACTGTGGACTACAGCTATACTGCTTTCTGCCCCAACCTTGCCCTTCCACTAATATCCTATATTATCTTTGTTAATACGATATACTTTTATGTGCTAAATATTAACACTAATCAGTTGAATTTCATCACAGAGTTTATATGCATAAACCAAAACAGTGGTGGATGAGAGAATTTCAGGAGCTGTATATTTTAGTGATGCTTTTACATATTCCTAAAAGAAACTGAGAATTGAAGAATATAGAACTGGTTATGTTCATATAACACTTGCATTATACCTGATAAATGAAAGAAAGCTTTTGGGGTACTGTCTGCTCCTAAAAAATTAAGGAACAATGGCTATCTCACAAAAACTCTTTGCCCAGAAAGAAGATCAGTGCTAAAGCCAAAGCACTTTTACTGCTAAAGAATAATTGTACTCCCTGTGGTGCGATAACACTTTAGTTGCCCAGGACCTAACCAGAGAGGGTTACCACCATTTGTCCACCATACAGAACTGAAATATCATTGCTGACATGTATACATAAGGAACTGTTTGCCATTAAAATTGGGTCTCAAAAGAAATGGTGGCCCAGAAAGAAGCTCACTACAGACTAATTCATATGCCTTTCAGCATAATGATTATTGCTTGTCTCATTTTTGATTCTTATAAGTTTATTTCCAGCAGGACATGATCTCACTCATCTAGGGGAAATGGTGAACAACATAGACTGATGAACAAGAACAGACCCAGAGATAAGGAGCCATGGGTCAGACTGTTGGACCTCAAAGGTTTGGTGGGGATAAAAGGGAAAGATCAACCAAAGGACTTAAGTGCATACATATGAGCCTAACCAGTGGTCAAGGACAATAGGGTGGTGAGAGCATGAGTGGGGGGTGGGGGATTGGAATGCGGGTTGAGGACAAATATGTGATACCTTAATCAATAAAGAAATTAATTTTAAAACAATTTGGAGCATCACTCTGGCTGGGTAGTTCAATTTGTTCAAGCATAATCCCATATACCAAAGGTTGTGAATTCAATTCCCAGTCAGGAAACATAACACAGGTTATGGGTTAGATCCCTGGTTGGAGAGCATACAGGCATACAGGAATCAACCAATTGATGTTTCTCTCACACATCTTTCTCTTTCTTCTTTCTTTCTTTCTTTCTTTCTTTTCTTTCTTTCTTTCTTTCTTTCTTTCTTTCTTTCTTTCTTTCTCTCTCTCTCTCTCTCAAAAAGAAAAAAAGAAAGAAGAAAGAAAGAAAGAAAGAAAGAAAGAAAGAAAGAAAGAAAGAAAGAAAGAAGAAAGAGAGAAAAAAGAAACACAACCTCATGTAAGGAATACAAAGAAAGAAAATTTTGAGGATCACTGGGTATTAAAGACTGATGGATTCCCATCTTAATATTGCTATTGCAGAATTTGATTTTTCTATAATGATATTGTCTTTTAGAATAGAGGCTGAAAAGAAAACAGTAGCCATATTCTAAGTAGCCATATTCTAAAGGAAGGTAAATTTGAAATAAGATATGACAAGTAGCATGGGGATGGCATTCACTTCTTGTACTATATCTTCTTTTTGTTACAATATCTCTTCCCTCACACTGCTGTTTTGCAGTGTGCTATGGAGAAATAGTTGAGTATAGTGGTTAAGAACTGGATAATAATATTGAATGTAAATTGTAATTGAAAAAAACACATTTGGAATTTATAAAAAAGAACTGGATATGAACTCACTCTTTGGAATCAAATAAATCTAGATTCATCCCAGCTCTGCTGTTCAAAAATCATGAGTCTGAAAAAGTTAGCTTCTTTGAACCTCAGAAGGCTGCTATGAAAATTAAATAATATAACAGGGCACCCAAAATATCACAGTTCTAAAGAAACTTTTGTTGTTGCTGTCAATAATTTTTTTCCCAAAACTAGAGGTTATCCAGCAATTTTGTAAACCAATCTGAATTGAAGATATTTTTCCACTATAAACATAGAAAAATAATTTACACAATATATCAAAACTTCGTTTAGTATGGTGATATATTTTACTTCAGTTTATGACACTAACTAGTACTGGACTTGTCTTCCTGTTGTTAAACTAGAAAACCAGACAAAAAATGTGAAACTCCTGTTTTCATACATGGCTGAATAGACAGTACAGGATAGAAATCATTGAGAAAAAAGAAGCAAGTATATGGGTCCAAGAAATATGCACATAGGCCCCATTATGTATTTGCCTAAATAGGAAGTTGTCCATGTACAGAGTAAAACTCTGTGAGACCAAGCAAAGAACATCTACCTATATAGAGAAGCTGTAAGCTGAATAATTCCCAGAGCCCACACATGATTGAAAAGATTCTAGTTCTCATCAGCTAGGCAGGGGTCAGCAAACACTTTCATTAAATATATATATATATATATATATATATATATATATATATATATATATATATATTAGGCTTTGTGGTTTACATATGGTGTCTATCACATAATCTTCATTTTTAAAGTACACTTTAAAAATATAAACAGCCCAGTCAGTGTAGTTCTGTGGTGGAGCATTGATCCATGAACCAGGAGGTCAAGGTTCAATTCTCCATCAGGGCACATGTGGGTTGTGGGCTTGATCCTCAGTAGGAGGTGTGCAGGAGGCAGCCAATCAATGATTCTTATGATTGATATTTCCCTCTCTCCCTCTCCCTTCCTCTCTCTGAAATCAATAAAAATATATTTAAGAAAATAAAAATGTAAACATAATTATTGGCTATCAAGCTGTTTCAAAAGAGTTCATGAGCTGGATTTGACTCAGGGGTTACTATTATAGTTTGCTAAACTCTGAGCTGGATTGTAGAGACCTCTGAGCACCAGTGGTTTAGAAGAGACCCCAAAACTTCACACCTTAATAAGAGCACTAAATGAGATATAGAATAAGGGCTATTTTTTGTATTCACATTAACAAAACTTAAACATAAACCTCAAATGAATCAAAATTAAGAAAATAACTATAAAATAAAAAGGAAATGTTACCAAAATCCTACAGATAGTAATAGGTGATTAGTCAATATTAGCAATAATTTTAAGCAGTAAATTTAATAATCAGATGAAATTGACAAATTCTATTATGCCAATTGTGAACACTGACACAAGGATAAACAAAATGAATTAACTCATAATTATTAAAGTAATTAAATTCATAATTGAAAACATTTACACAAAGAATACTTTAAGACCAAATGGCTTCTCTGGTGAGTTTTTTGAAACATTTAAAAATAATTAATGGCACATTTACACAAACACTTTCAGAGACTAGAGGAAGGAATGCTCCCCCACTATTCTGAGGCCCACCTTACATTTGTACCAAAACTAGACTAAGCTATTACAAAAAAACATATTCATTAATATTATCATGAACATAGAAAAAGTCCTTTAAAAGTACAGTCATGTACCATTAATAATGGGATACATTCTGAGAAGTGCATTGTTAGGCAATATCATTTACAAAAGCCTAAATGGTATAGCCTTCTATATACTTAAGCTCTATGTATAGTCTATTGTTCATAGGCTATAAGCCTGAATAACATTACTGTATAAAAGAACATGAAATTAAATTAAGCACAAAAGAAAAAGATGCAATCAAGAGGCATGTAAACATGACATGTATGACGCTGCTGCAGGTATAACATGGCATACTGTTTTATAGCAAATTTTTATAAGTGGGAAAGAGTATACTTTAAAATAATGATAAAAAGTACTGTATAGTACATATATACTAGTAAACCAGTAACAATCATTTATTATCATTATCAAGCATTATGTACTATACATAACTACTATACATGTAGCAAAAGTAAGTTTCTTTATACCAACATCACCACAAACACATTAGTAATGAATTGTACTACAACCTTATGATGACTATATAATCATTAAGCCATAGGAATTTTTTAGCTCTAGTATAATCTTATTGGACTACTACCTTATATGTGGCCCATTGTTGACTAAAACATCATTATGTGGTACAAGACTGTACTAGAAAACTGAATTTGGCTATTCATAAGAAGGATAATATATCATCATCAAATGAAGCTCATTCCAGGATTACAAGGCTGGTTCAATGTTTGTGTATCAATCAATTTAAGACACATCATGAATAAAGTAAAAAGAAAAATTGTATGACCACCTCAATAGATGCAGAAAAAGAATTTGTCAGAAATTCAACATCCATACATAATAAAAAAACTCATTAAAAAAGGTCATCTACAAATGGCTGGGCTGTTTGTGTAAATGATATTACCTGGCCAGGTAGCTTAATTGGTTATAGTGTTTCCATGATACATTAAGGTTGTGGATTTCATCTTCAGTCAGGACACATATGAGGAGGAACCAATGAATGCATAAATAAGTGGAACAGCAAATTCTCTCTCTCTCTCTCTCTCTCTCTCTCTCTCTCTCTCTCTCTAATCAAATAAAAAAACAATTAAAAAGGTTAAGAAAGAAGAGTCCTTGAAAATAATTTTTAAAAGTACATCTATAAAAAACCTACAGCTAACATCATACTTACTAAATGGTTTTCCCAAAAATTAGAATGTAAGGCTATCCACTCTTACCACTTCTATTCCACTCTGTACTTGATGTCTTAGAGAATACAATAAGTCAAGTAAAGGAAATGAAAGATATATTTGGAAAGTGTCAGGCATTTTTCTTATATAATTGACTTGTCTGTTTTGTATAATTAATTTATGTGCATTTGAGCTTAAGGTCTGTGAACTTACTAAACTCAATTATTATATCTAGTACTGTTTGATAGATTAATTTTTCTTTTCCAGTACGGTTTCATATTTTGTAAAAAGTACAAAAACAGATAAAACTCAGCTATTCTGTTAGAAGAGTGTCTGGTATTTGGAAAACCCTCAGTAAATATTACTATTTTATTTGTATTTAATATAATTTCAAATATGAATATATGAAATTAAATTGAATACACTAGAGTTATATAATTTTATAGTGTACATATACCTTATGGTAATGACTTTTCAAAGTCTTTAAATATCCTAGATGACTATGGAAATCATATATCAGGTCTGCTGTAAAAGAGGCTTTCTGGGGATAAGAAGATTTTTAGCCTTATATGCTTTATATGATTAAATTAATTCACACTAAGCTGTTAATGATGTCCTCTAAATAATTGTTCTGGTTATTTTATTGAAATGTAATTTAGATATCCCAAAATGTATTAATCTTAAGTATATACTTCAATCAGCTTTGAACAGTGCAAACAACTGTGTAACCTATACCCCTATCAAAATATAGAATATTGCTATTAAGACACAAAGTTCTGTGATGTACCATCCTTGTTACCCCTCCCCCATAAGAGAAATATTGTTCTTCTATCACTATACACTAGTTTACTTTGTTTTAGAACTTCATATAAATGAAAATATACCATCATCAAATGAAGTGCTCTTTTCTGTGCCTGGCATCTTTCACTCAGCATAATGTTAATTTTTTATAAAGTTATATAAAATATATTTTTTAATAAAAACCATTTAGTATTTCACTAGTATGTATGATGTTAGCTGTAGGAATTTTATAGATGTACTTTTTATTTTATTGTGGTAAGAACACTTAACATGAGATCTATACTCCTAACAGATTTTTAAGTGTAAAATACACTATTATTAATTACTAATGGCCCAGTGCATGAAATTAATGTACATTAAAGGGGAATTAATTAGAATAAAAATTTTAATATTGCTATTTGCCCTTTCTCTATAATAGAAGTATCAGAGATTTAAGAAAAGTAGTAAAATGCATATAAAATCTCCCTCCTGTCAGAGTCTGGGTTATGCTGTGGGATCTAGAGTCAAGTACCTGCCCACCACATGCATGCACTTTGAAAAACAGGAGACTCAGACCTGGTTGACCCCACGCCCGTCAAGCCCCTCTGGGCGGGTGTGTGTGTGTGTATGTGTGTGTGCACGCGCGCGCACAGTCTCAGGACCCCCGTTGGTGCCAGGTTGTTTGTGGGGGGGTGAAGTCTCAGGTCCCCCGTCAACCCACTCCAGGTGGAGGATGTAGCCTGAATTCCCTGAACTAGGTGCTGGGGCAGGGGGCACTGCCTGAGGTTTCCCAGCCCAGAGCCAGGGCAGAGGTCGCAGCCTGAGGTCCCCAGTCAAGCCCAGCCCCCCTACCCCCCTCGCAGTGTCACATCAGCGCTGAATAGGGACAAATGCAGGCAGTGTCACATCCCTAGCCGGGGATGCACACAGGCAGTGTGATGTTAGAGCTGGGGATGGAAGTCCCTGCATCTGTCCCCGCCCACACACTGGTTGTGACTGGGACACCATAATGCAAAAATTAGCATATTACCTATTCATATGTATTGATAGGCACCATGCTACTAGGCTACTAGTATACTGAAGATATGTGTATTTTATTTAACTTGCTTACCTGAAACTTCATATCTATAGAATAGCAACTTCCTGTTTCCTCCTTCCTCCAATACCCTGGCAATTCCAGTCTCTGTTTCTAAGAATTTGACTCCATTAGATACTTTATATGAGTGGATCATGACATCTTTTTTCCTTCTGTAGCTATCTTATTTCACTTAACATAATATCCTCAAGGTTCATCCATGTTCATGCATAATGTGGAATGCCCTTCTATTTTAAGGCTAAATAATATTCTATTACATGTATATACCCCATTTTCTTTTGTTTTAAGAGTAAGATTTAAATGAACTTTGATTGTAGCACATTAATCTCACAGCATGAACTTTTAAAATTAATTAAATTGCTCTTAAAACAAAATTATATTTAATATTTACTTTAAAAATATACAAAATTTAGCTCTTTGAGATGATTGTTTCTGGATTTAAGATCAACTCTAATTTTAGATTTTATATAGAACTAGAGGCCCTGTGCATGGATTCGTGCATGGGTGGGGTATTTTGGCCTGGATAGGGTCAAAATCAGCTCTCCGACATCCCACAAGGGATCTCAGGTTGGGAGAGAATGGAAGCCAGGCCAAGGGACCCCACCTGGTGCACAATTAATCGGGGCCAGGGAGGTACTATGGAAGGGCTCTAGGGCATTTCCAGTCCATCTCACGCAGGCCTGATCAGCTGGACCCCAACAGCAAGCTAACCTACTGGCTGGAGAATCTGTCCCCCTGGTGGTCAGTGTGTGTCATAGCGACTGGTCAAATGGTCAAGCAGTCAGATACTGAGCATATTAAGCTTTTATTCTATAGGATTACTAGAGGCCCTGTGCATGAAATCTGTGCGGGGGTTGGGGGGGGAGTCCTGCACCCTCTCCAATCTGGGATCCCTCTCACAGTCCAGGACTGCTGGCTCCCAACTGCTCGCCTGCCTGCCTTCCTGATTGTCCCTAACCTCTTCTTCCTGCCAGCCTAATCACCCCCTAACTACTCCTCTGCCAGCCTGATTGATGCCTAACTGCTCCCCTGCCAGCCTGACTGTCCCTAAATTCCCTCCCCGGCAGGCCTGGTCACCCCTAACTGCCCTTCCCTACAGGCCTGGTCCCCTCTCCCAACTGCTCTCCCATGCAGGCCTGGGTCCCCCACAACTGCCCTTCCCTGCAGGCCTAGTTGCCCCCAACTTCCCTCATCTGCCAGCCTGGTCACCCCTAAATACCCTCCCCTGCAGGTTTGATCACCCTCAACTACCCTCCCTTGCAGGCTTAGTCCCTCCCAACTGCCCTCTCCTGCTGGCCTGATCCCTAACAACTTCCCTCCCCTGCTGGGCATTTTGTGGCATCCATCTTGTGTCCACAAAGATGGGACAGCCATCTTTGACTACATGGGGGCAGCCATCTTGTGTGTTGGAGTTACAATTTGCATATTACTCTTTTATTACCCTGTTTCCCCGAAAATAAGACAGTGTCTTATATTAATTTTTGCTCCCAAAGACATACTAGGTATTATTTCAGGGGATGTATCATGTTTCCATTAAGTAGGTCTTATTTTGAGAGGATGTCTTATTTTTGGGGAAACACAGTAGATAGTATATTCACTAGATATTTTCTAAAGGCATTATTATATTTCTCTTTTATATCAGAAAACTGAGGATTAAAAGCAAATTGCCCATATTTACTTGGCTAGGTAGATTTTTTTGAGTTTTTTAAAATGTATATTTTTATTGTTGACAATATTACTGATGTCCCCCATTTCTACCTTTTTTTTACCTCTCTCCACTCAGCTCCTACTCCTTGCCCCAGGCTTTCACTACCTTATTCCCTATGTTCATTTTCTTTATCCATCATCTGTTGATGGATGTTTGGGCTTTTTCCACATCTTGGCCATTATGAATAATGTTGCAATGAAAATGGTGTATTAAAATCTCTTTGAGATCCTGATTTCAAGTAGTTTGGATATATACCTAGAAATGGGATTTCTGGACCATATGGTTGTTTTAATTTTTTGAGGAGCTTCCATATTGTTTTCCATTGCAGCTTCATCATTTTATATCCCCATCAACAGTCTAGAGAGGGTATCATATAATTAAACTGAATAAAATTACATGAACCATAGAATGCAGGCCCGTATGATCAATGGAAAATAGGCCTTCCCAGCCTATCATAATATAGGTATGAATATAGATAAGTGGTAGGATGTTAACTATAGCTTCTTTCTTCCAGTCATTCATAACCACCAGTCCATTGAACATGCTTCAAATAGCAAAGCAATTCTATGGTCACGGCTTCATATGAGGGATGTGACAGAAAGTAGAAACAAAATTTAGATTTGCCTTCAGAGATCCTAGGGGGGGAAAGGAAACCCCAGGCATAGACAGGAGTTTTCACAGAATCAAGGGGCTTTTGGAAATGAGGACTACCCTATAGAAGCCAAAAGAAAATCTCCAAACTGGGAGGAGGTGGAACAAGGTATAATGAATGATGATGTTACTAGGGTACAGAGAGAGGAGGCAGGATCTGAGGATACTAGAGCAGTAATAATTGTACTGCAAAGGGCTTCTATGAAAATGATTATTCCACTGTCCAGGAGTTTCGTGGGAATATTCTGCCCATACTTTACCTAAGCAATCATAGTCTATTAACCATATACAAGTAAGGGTTAAGCTAGCAGTCCATGTCCTTAGTATCTCTTATAAGTTATTTAAACAACCACCAGCACTCCACCCAGGTACTGCCAGCTGTGATGTTTGTCTGACCAGCTGACAGTCAATGCAGACAACTTATTATCAGTTTCTAAGAACAGCAGGAACTGAAGAGAAGGCATTTTGGCGGTGTTGATGGAAAGCACTCACATATGTACCTGTGAACTGAAGGTAACTGCATCATTCTTGATCTAGGACATTGGTTAGTCTCCTACTCTTCAATCCACCTCCCCATGAAAACAAAAAAATAGAGAATCATCTAGTCAACTAAACAAAGTCAATTTAAAAGCAAGTATTTTGCTTTTCCTTTATTAAACTACTGGGATCTGAGGGTATTATGGTTACATGCCATGCCATTCCCAAAGCAAAACATATATTTTGATTGGAAGTTAAGGACAACATTACTATATAAAATGGACAGAGGTACCTTATTTTTTTCAGGGATGTTATATAATAGTGATGAGAAGCAATAAGACAAGAATATAAATAAACTTTGTTGAAGACCAATGTACTAATCCCAGCTCCAGTACTTACTAAATTTTTGTCATTGGACAATTTACTTAAACTGTATGAGTTTCAGTTTCCTCCTCTGTGCATAGGGCTAATACTACCTTCCTTTCCAGGTTTTTGTAAAAATTAGAGACAATAACCTGATACTTGGTACTAAAACTACCTATTATAATACCTAGCACATAGAAGACATTTAGTAAATGATATTATTAATGACAAATCTTTCTGCCAAAATGTTATCATTAAAAATTCACTTCTTTAGGTTAATGAACTCTTCACTTAAACTGAGTCATTCCTAGCCAACTTTGTAAAATACATAATTTGCCTTGAACACCCATATTTATACTCCTCATTTTATGTCATTTTGTCCTTAAATTGGGAGAGAGAGAGAGAGAGAGAGAGAGAGAGAGAGAGAGAGAGATGAGAGAACTCTTGGGAGAAAATGAAACAAAAAAATTCTCATATCTAGTTTAGATTTGTGACTTTGTAAGTCAGATGATAGATAGAACATATTTAAGAACTTATTTTTCTAGAAAATGGAGCTGGACCAGTCATACAATATAAATTTTCCTGATAGGGATAGTGCTTTATCATTTAAGTACTACTTTTCAAATATGACTAAAAATATGTATGTATGTATCTTCCCCAAATTCCATGTATTTCTGATAACCTTAATCATTCATTACTTTCTCAAATATTAAACATAAAAAGCATAAAAATGAGGAATGACTTTTAGTTAAGAAAATTTGAAAGAGAGAACATAATAATGTGGAACCGCTGCAGCCATGAATTTTATGAATGCTATGTTGAAAATAACATTAAATGGAAAAATCAGTTCCTAGATTAGCTCTGTAGTGTTTTATGCTATGTGGAAAATTCATCATTATTACCTATCTATGATGAAAACATAAAATAACTTAGCTTGATTTTGAGTGAGTAGAAACAATCAACAACATTTTATTATCACTGTCCCTTTATTCAGGACCTAGTGTGTGAATATAAAGATTAAAATGCCAATATTTATTTTCAATATATTTTATTAATTTTTTTTACAAAGAGGAAGGGAGAGGGATAGAGAGTTAGAAACTTCAATGAGAGAAACATTTATCATCCGTCTCCTACACACTCCCCACTGGGGATGTGTCCACAACCAAAGTACATGCCCTTGATTGGAATTGAACCTGGAACCCCTGAGTTTGCAGGCTGACACTCTATCCACTGAACCAAACTGGCTAGGGTGATGCCTACATTTAAAGAACTTAAAATGAAATTAGAACGCAGGCTGTGCTGACAAGCATGAAAGCATTGTATTAGTACCAGAGTTGATTAATAAGTATCCCTAGTTATCAGGCAATATCTAGCTCTTGGGTTATGAATCCCTTCTCTATATAATGTAGACACCCCCAACCTATCCACTTAGTTTCTAACCTTAGTAAATATAAATATAGGTTAAATAATAGAAGCTATATTTAGATAGGGTTTAGGAGCTTTATTTCTTTCATAAACAGCACCAGTCCGTTTTATTTCTTACATCTGGCTTGCTTCCTTCCCTGTACTTCTCAGTCTTTATAGGCAGTTCAGTTTGTGGCTCATGGCTTAACCACACTCTCAGACTAAGCAAGAATCTCATGCGAGTCTAATTCAAACCAAAATTTCGGCCTTGTTTATCCTGCCACATTTATTGAATAAGAAAGTTTTTCAGAACTGGAAATTCATGACTTTTGGCTTCCTCTCCTACTCCTATCTCAATAATAGCACTTATTGAAAACTATACCCCAAAGGCAACTCCAAACCTATTGAAAATCACTTAATGACTATATCTTTACCAATTATTACTGGATTTAGTACAACCAATAGTGATGAGAAGATATGGTCAGCTGATCAATTAAATAGAAAAACTATTTAATGTTATACATATAGAATCTGATACAGCAAGTTCAGAAACTCCAGAACCAAATAAAGATTTCAAAAAATTCACAGTCTCCTTTTAAAATATGTAGTAGTCAATCGTAATGAAATCACCATTAAATTCATAGACTTGGCAAGGACCACTAAGGAAAATAAAAACTTTTAAGTGACAGGTTGATGGGGAACTCCATATTCACATAGCTCCAAATTATCCATAGATTATTTGTTAGCTGAAAAGGGAGAAAAGGTTAATTTTGCAATCAAGAAGGAAGTCATCACCTTTACCCAGTAAACCCATTAACTAGTGATCCTTACACTAATACAGAGTCAACTACATGTTGTATGTCTTTCAGTGTGATGTGATATGCAACACATAACCTCATCTATGAGGTAGTCCTATGAAAAATATTTTATCTGAATCCAATAAGTTTTAGTTCTAAATTTCAGTTTTCAGAATTATAAGGACTAGAGGAACAAGTTCATTGACATCACAAGAAAAAGCAAAACAGGTAAACCCCAAAGTGGTTTATTCTATAGTGTAATATTCCCAATCTCTTCAATTGTCAAAATCATAGGAAGGGAAAAGAGAGAAAAGTCATAAAAGAGAGAAATTATAAATTGATTTGATTTCAATTAAAAGTAAGGGCAAGAGGTTCATCAAATAAGTTTTCTGTACCAGCAAACAATGGTTTGATCACTCACAGAAAGAGAAATGGTTGGCATAATATCTGAGGACAAGGAAAGGCTATGCATACAGATTTAAGTAATCATCAGCCCAGAATAGTTCACTTTGTAACCATCACCCTGAAATCACTTAGATATTAAACCAAATCCTGTAGAATTTTGAATCTCCCTTAACTATCCTTTCCTTCACTAATTCCTGAGTGACATCAGACATCCGCTTAGCCATTTTGCCCCAGTTTTGCTTTAGCTTCACTCGTGTATGTATTTCCACAGCACTGTCTATAATAGGACTTAATTTACTAAATTACTTATCTGCCTTTCCCTGTGGGTAGAGAAAGGCTATCATTCCCACAGGGAAAGGCTATCATTTCTAAGTGTCTAGCCCAGTATCTGGCATTTTGTAAATTTGCCTTATCTTGTTATTTACAATATAATTATTTCTAGCTCCTCTTCTGAGATTCGGGACCTAATTCATAACTCCTCTTAATAACTGGGGCCCAGTTATCTGACAAGATTTCATTGTCTAACAGCCTGCAAGTCTGCCTTAATATTGCCTCCCAGTGAAATGTTATCATACTGTTCTGTTCATCTGTCATAGTATCCCTGTTACTCAAATGTCAAACTCGATGTCACTATTCTTTCTTGTTCTATCAAAATGTTGAGATTTTCTTGGTGAATTTTTAAATACCTGAGATATGAGTAGGTTGAATGGCATTTCAGTGACACCTTGGCCACTCAGCGTTCATTATCTGAATGATAGTTAAGCTTGATGTAAAAGAGTGATCCAACTGAGTTGTTTCTGCTGAATGTCATCAAGATAATTTATTCTCACTGTCACTCTCCAAAAATTGTCAGTACTTTCCTCTTGTAAAATCCCAAAGAAGCTATCAAATGCAAGTCCAGTTTAAAATGTGAAGTTATCTCTTTGTCACAGTGGGTTGGTCTAGAAGTATTTAGTTCTCTACATGAATCCACAGAGTATATTTAAGTTTCTGTGTTTTTTTTTAAATTTCTCTTTTTTAATATATTTTATTGATTTTTACAGAGAGGAAGAGAGAGGGATAGAGAGAAACATCAATGAGAGAGCTGCCTCTTGCACACCCCCTGCTGGGGATGTGCCTGCAACCAAGGTACATGCCTTTGACAGGAATCGAACCTGGGACCTTTCAGTCTTGCAGGCCTATGCTCTATCCACTGAGCCAAACCAGTTTCAGCCAAAAAGTATATTTAGTAATAAGGCTGCTTTTGTATGGTTGAATAGAAAAATATCGCTAAAATTTGAGACTAGTTACTTTTAAATCTACCACTAATCACGAATCAGCACAAAGATGTTTATTAGCTAGCTATTACATATTTTGAAAGCACCATCAGTATGTTTTATTCATAGAATAAATGAGGATTCATAAAGATCCACACATTTCATGAAACCTCTAGGAAGCAATCTATTCCTCATTCTAGAGGCTAATAAAGGGTGTTGACTAGTTTTATGAGGTTTAAAAATTTTGAATATTTGGACCAATTTTTCCAGAACAAGAAAAAACAATTAGAGTATGATATATCCTCAGACTTTCACAAAGAAAATACATGATCTCTCTTTGACTCACTCACTCTGGTTAATTGTCAATGGGGCTTGCTGCCAAATGATCCTGCAGTTGGCTAAGTTGTACCCAGCACTCTCCAAACTTTTTTTTTTATTATACACCATTGTAAGCTTCAAATGCAGCACCCCACACACATGATAAAGACTGTTATCTACCAAACCAGTCCTTTCTTTGTCCCTTCGTTTTTAAAAATATTTTTGATTGATTTTCCACAGAGAGGAAGGGAGAGGGATAGAGAGCTAGAAACGTCAATGAGAGAGAAACACCAACCAGCTGCTTCCTGCACACCCCCTACCAGGGATGTGCCTGCAACCTATGTACATGACCTTGTCCAGAATTGAACCTGGGACCCTTCAGTCCACAGACCGACGCCCTATCCACTGAGCCAAACTGGTTTTGGCATCTTGGTCCCTTCTTTAACCTACTTCAGTGTCATATTCCTTCAAGGTCCTCAGAAAGTAGTTACCTGACTATCCTATCTTTCCCTATTTTTCTTCATAGGAATTAGCACTACATCTCTATTCCCTATTAGAATGTAATATCTATGATGGTAGAGTTCAGCACTGTATTCCTAGCACCTACAACAGTACCAGGTGTATAGAAAGTGCTTAATAATCATTTGTTGGCCAGATGAATAATCATAGCAGCTAACATTTATTGAAAATTTATCATCCCACACACTGCTAAGTGCTTTACAAGTTTTATTGCACTTAATCCTCATGAATATTACAGTAAAGGAGGCGCTATAATTATTTCCATTTTATAGTTGAAGAAATTTAGTATCAGAGAAAAGAATTTTGCTTAGGAAAGCTATACTTGTGATTATTATTAATATATCAGTATTCCTTAAGGAACAGTAAGAGAGTAAGAAATATTCAGGAATTTAGCATACCCTGGATACCTATGGAGATTGAAAATAATAGCTAACACTTATTGAAAACTTTCTGTAGGCAAGGCACTACCATGTTTCCCCGAAAGTAAGACAATGTCTTATATTAATTTTTGCTCCCAAAGATGCGCTAGGCCTTATTTTCAGGGGATGTCTTATTTCTCCATGAAGAAGAATACGGTACACTTTTATTGTTAAATGAATTCTTGATACTGTGAATCCTACAGTATCAAGAATTTATTCATTTATTCAATGACAATCATGTCATCATCTTCTAGAACATCATCATAACAATCCAATTCCTGAATTTCCTGGTGAATTTCTTGTAACTCCATTTCTTTCAGAAACACTGGACCAAATCTCTCATGTTTAGCAATACCACTGTCTTGAAATGAGTACTTCTTGACAAGGTAGCCTGCTCACAGTGCATTTGCAATGCAACTGTCAGTGATTTTCTCCCATGAATTCTTCACCCAAGTCACAACTTCTTGCAGTTTAGGTTTCACAAAGTTTCCACGATGATTTCTCTCCATTCTCTTTTCAATGTAATCATTAATTTCCATGCGCAAATTGTTTTTGAATGGCTTCTTTATTGCAATATCAAGAGTCTGGAGATAGGCCGTCATTCCTATGGGAATCATTATCTGATCTATTTTTCTTTCGTGAAGAAATGTCTTCATGTCTTTAGCGTGGTGAGTGCTGGCTACATCCCAGACTAGCAGACCTCTGGCTCCCTCACATAACAAGCAGCAGCATGAAATCAACCCACTTCCTTATAACTGCTTGTGTGGCCCAGGCCTTTTCAGTTTCAGGAATAAAAACACTCAAAACACGTTCAATTTTTTTTCCTTCTTGCCCTTAGAAATGATTAAAGGTGGGATTTTAGTGCCATCCAGATGAGTTGCCAAAATACAGGAAACGTGCACTTTCATAAGCAGTGGAGGGAATGTACACTAAGGAGGCACCCTGCTATTCAATTGTTGTTTGAGATGATTGGCCCATAAACACTGCAGTTTCATCCATAGCAATCATGCTGGAAAGATTGTATTTAGAGAAGTCAGCATCATCAATAAAGGACTTCAATGCAAGTGCTCACTTAACAACTTGAGTATCTTCCAACCTAAACAATGTTGTAGATCTTCTTAAAGACAGTTCACTTCGCTGAAGGAAATTATCCAGCCAGTGTTGTGATGCTTTGAAGTCTTCGGGGGCCATGTCAAACTGTGGTGCCATTGCAAGGGCAAATTCTTGAATCTGAGCCCTATTCACAACCAAAGCCTTTGCTCTCCTGTGAACAACCCATTCACAGATCAGGTCTTCCAGCTTGGAAAGTAATGGTTGCCGACCTGATCCACACTTGCACTTTTTAGCATTTCCCTTGTCCACTTGTTCAATGAGGTTAGCATACTCTGCTCGACATTTTCAGACCAATCTGATACTCAACATCTTCTCTTTGCAGAAAGCAGTAAGATTTTGGCCCCAAGAGTCTTCCACGAATCCTTTCTTATACTCCACGGAGTAGCTTTTTCTTTTTGCGCTCATTTCTAGGGGTAAAAAAAAAAAAAGGAATTGGGGTATCAAGGTTGGGGGGAAGGGGATCACTTAAAATGACAGAGGGGGAATTAAGGGGGGAATCAAAATGGCACAGGAGAATCAGAGGAGGGATTACCATTTTAGTAACCCCTTTTGATCCTTCTGTGCCATTTTGATTGTCCCCTCTGATCCTCCTGAGTCATTTTGATTGCCCCCTCTGATCCTCCTGTGTCATTTTAAGTGATCCCCCTCCCCCCACCACTGTGCCACTGAACACCTTCGCCAGATATCCCCCCTACCCCTTTATCAGACATTTACACCCTGGGGCCTGCCTGGGGACTGTCACTAGGCTTGCTGAGGCCTGGATTTGGGCTGGAGCAGGGTATACCACTGACTGAGAACCTTCAGTCATCATGAAGGCGGCCACAAGCATCAGGTAGTGTCACCAGAGACAGAGCAGCACTCACCACCTTCGCTGTGTCCCGTCCGCTCTAATCCTCCTGTTCTTCACACATCTGCAAAAGTCTCCTCCTCTCTTGCCCCATGCTCACCGCTCACTGCTCACTCCAACCTCCGCTCTGCCTCCACACAGCAGTGATGTCAGGACTCCGCGTAATGTCACTGGTTGCTAGATGCCAGTTGGGGCGGCCCTAGCGACCAGTTTACGGTAAATTAATCTTCATTCTGAGACAGAGCCTGGGGGCCTTATTTTCGGGGGGGTGCCTTATATTTCACTCAGAAGGAAACCTTTAACTAGGTCTTATTTTCGGAGGATGTTTTATTTTCAGGGAAACAGGGTATTAGACACTTTACATCTCTTTAAATCTTACAACAACCCTATGTAATAGGTTCCATTATTATTCCCATAGATACAATCCCATATGTTTTGGAACACTGAGGCAGAGAAGAGCTAAGCAACTTGCCCTAGGTATAGTTGGTAAGTGACAGAGCTTAAATTCATATCCCTGAAAGATATCAATGAGTGGAAAGACGATACTATATTTGACAACTACTACAAAATTCTTGGGACTTTCACATTTATTGTCAAAATGCTGGAGGCTTGTACATATTGTATATACCGTATTTGCCGGCGTATAAGACGATCTTTTGGCCCTGAAAAATATGCCTCCAAGTGGGGGGTAGTCTTATACGGCGAGTATACAACAAACTCTGTATTTTTAGTGGAAATGTTAGGGGGTCGTCTTATACGCCCGGTCGTCTTATACGCCGGCAAATACGGATTTTTTTTTCAGGGCAAAAAAATCGTCTTATACGCCGGCAAATACGGTAATCCTCAAAAAAAGAACTATGTTATATTATATTATGTTTATGGATGAGATAAGGACTTGGAGAAGTTTGTAGCCCAAGGTCACACAGTTTAAGAGTATTATACTATCCAGGCCTGTCCCAATAGGTTGGTTTAGAGATAGAAGTGAGAAGAGAAATTAACAGAAAGAGTAACTAACTTAAGGAAAACTCAGACTGAGAAGAGCAGAATAGAGGAAGGAATAAGGAAGAAAAAAACATGAAGATTTATTTTGTTTGAGACATAGACATATTAATAGCATGATATAGTCATTAAGAACACTGTTCAACTAGGTTCATTTTTTAAAGTGGACTGCCAACTAGCTTTGTGAATTTGGCTAAGTCACTTTAAACTCCAAAGCCTCAGTTTTCTAACCTACAATATGGGTATTATAATAGTGACTTTCACAGAATGTTGTTGGGAAGATAAACTGCTATGTAGTATTGCTCATTAAATGCTAGAAGTTGTTATTGGTATTAGTGGAGAAACAAAGAACAAATGCTTAGTTCCATTTCATCCGTTCACTACCCAATCCTGGCCTGGTTCATGCTTTTCACACAGTATTAGGTACCAGAGACAGGAAACATGATTCTTTAGTTATTGTTGTTAATCGTCCTCCAAGGCTATTTTTTCATTTGAGAGAGTGGAAGGGAGGGGGTTGGGGGAGAAATATGTAGGGGGAGGGAGGAAGGGAGGGAAAGATAGAGAGCGCGTGCGAGAGAGAGAGAGAGAGAGAGAGAGAGAGAGAGAGAGAGTCATTGATGTAAGACACATTGATTGGTTGCCACCCACAGTACCCCAACCAGAGCAGGATCAAACCTGCAATCCAAGTACTTGCCCTTGACTGGAATCAAACCCATGACACTTCGATGTGCAGGCCATCGCTCTAACCACTGAACTTTCCAGCCAGGGCAACATAATTCTTAAAGAGCCTCTATACATAATTGCTAAAGTGCTTGAGCATTGTGAACTTAAGTGATAACTGGATTATCTTGAGTGTATTTTTAATAATGGCTGATCCTTTTAAATATGTCCCTAGATTTACCAGGTATCTGAAATATGTCCTAACATTGCATATGGCCACTAGCCTTCATACCCTGATGCCTATGGGATTTATACTGCCACTTTCCTACCTATAATAGCACTCTCAGTAAACGCTCCCTAAAGACTACTTCCCACAACAGATCCAGTTGAACACTTTGTCGTATGTGTTCTTTTCTGAAATACCCTATAATCAGTCTTCCAGCTACTTGATCTTTTTTAGGGAATTTTCCAGTTCTGTGTTTCCAACCTTAGTTCTGTCCCATCTTTGGTGCACCAACCCATTAACTCCAAGACTGAAGGATCTTCAGCCTCTAAAAATGGTGAATTTGTCCTTGGCTTCTTGAATAAAGTGGGAGCTGTGTGATAGGAAGTGTGTTGGGAACTTCCACAAGAATTATCTTCCTAATTTATAGCAATTGACCCATGAGGTACAGATCCTCTATCACTATTTCACAGAGAAGGAAGCTAAGGAAAAAGGAGGATTAGGAGACTCTCAAAACTACATAGCTATTTGGTGGTGCTATTGCCTGAGTACAGATGAGTTCCCCAAAAATTCATATGTGGAAACCTAATCCTCAATGTAATGGTATTATCAGGTGGGGCTTTCGAGAGGTAGTTGGATCATGAGGGTGAATCCGGATTAGTGTCCTTATAGAGAGCTTCTTTACCCCTTTCTTTCATATGAGCACTCAGTGAGAAGACAGCAGTCTATGACCCAGTAAGTAGACTCACACTAGACCCTGAATCTGCTAGCACCTTGATCTTGACTTCCCAGCCTCCATAACTGTGAGAAATGTTTCTCTTGCTTATAAGCTACAATTTTTATGGCATTTAAAAAGTCTTTATTGTTGAGATTATTACAGATATCATTTCCCCTCCCATTTCCCCCTCCATCTGGTTCCCGTCCCAACCCAGGCCTTTATCACCCTATTGCCTTTGTCTATAGGTAGTGCATATCCTATATAATAAAAGCCTAATATGCTAAGTGTCTGACCATTTGACCAGTTGCTATGATACACACTAAACACCAGAAGGCAGATGCTCTGACTGGTAAATTAGCTTGCTGCTGGGGTCCACCTGATTAGGACTGGACAAGACTGGCTGGACATGCCCTGGAGCCCTCATGCTGTTCCTCCCCAGCTCAATTGTGCACTGGTGGTATCCCTTGGCCTGGCATGCATCCTCTTGCAATCTGGGACACCTTCCAGGATGTCACAAAGCCAGTTTCAGCCCAATCACCACAGGCCAGGCCCAGGGACCCTGTTGGTGTACAAATCCATGCACTGGGCCTTTAGTATGCATATGAGATCTTTGTTTAATCTCTTCCTGCCCCCACCCCTTCCCTCTGAGAATCATCAGTCTGTTCCATTTACATGCTTCTGATTCTATTTTATTCACCAGTTTATTCTGTTTGTTTGATTTCTTATTCATTTATTTTGATTTTTACATTAAATTGTTGATAGCTATGTATCTGCTGCCATATTGTTGTTCATATTTTTATCTTTTTCTTCTTCTCTTCTTAAGAATACCCTTCAATATTTCATATTATACTGGTTTGGTGGTGACAAATTCCTTTAGCTTTTTTCTTGTCTGTGAAGCTCTTTATCTGACATTCAATTCTAAATGATAGCTTTGCTGGGTAATCTTGGTTGTAGGTTCTTGTTATTCATCACTTTGAATATTTCTGGCCATACCCTTCTGACCTTCATAGTTTCTGAGAAATCAACTGAGAGTCATATGGGCATTCCTTTGTAGGTAACTACCTGCTTTTCTCTTGCTACTTTTAATATTCTCTCTTTGTCTTTAGCCCTTGGCATTTTAATTATGATGTGTCTTGATGCAGTCCTCATTGGGTTCTTCTTTTTGGGATTCTCTTTGCTTTCTTGACTTATAAACATATTTCTTTCAACTGGTCAGGGAAGTTTTCTGTTGTTATTTCTTCAAATTGGTTTTCAAAATTTTGCCCTCTCTTTCTTCTTTTGGCATCCCCATAATGGGAAAGTTGGAACACTTTAAATTGTCTAAGAGGCTCCTTATACTATCTTCATATTTTTGGTTTTTGTATTTCTTTTTGCTCCTCTGGCTGGGTGTTTTTTTTTTGTTTGTTTTGTTTTGTTTTTTTGCTTCCTCATATTTCAAATCATTAGTTTGATTCTCAGAATCCTGCACTCTACTAATGAATACCTGAATATTACTTTTTGTTTGAATCAGTGTATGCTTAGTCTCCAACTGGTCCTTCACCATTTTTTAAGTTTCTGGAAGATTGTTTTTAATATATATATATATATATATATATATATATATATATATATATATTTTACAGAGAGGAAGGGAGAGAGACAGAAAGCTAGAAACGTCAATGAGAGAGAAACATCGACCAGCTGCCTCTTGCACACCTCCCCACCGGGGATGTGCCCACAACCAAGGTACATGCCCTTGACCGGAATCGAACCCGGGACCTTCCAATCCGCAGGCTGATGCTCTACCACTGAGCCAAACCAGTTTTGGCTGGAAGACTCTTGAGTAACCTTATAACTATGGTATTGAAATCTATAACCAGTAGTTTGCTTTCTTCCATTTCTTTCACTTGTGACATGTTCTCTTTGTCTCCGCATTTCGGCTGCTTCCCTGTGGTTCTTTCTAGTTAGTGGATAGAGCTGCTAGAGTTGCTAGAGTGACCTTGTATGGTAAGTGTTCTATAGGGCCAAGTGGCTCAGTCTCCCAAGTCACTTGAGCTGGGGCTCTAGGTGCACCTTATTGTGAGCTGTGAGCCCAGTATTGTTGTAGTTGAGACTTGATTGCTGTTGGTGTCACTGAGAGGAATTGACCTCCAGGATAATTGGCTGTGATGACCAGCTGCGACTACAGTGGGAGAGCTGCTGTGCAGGAGACCTCTATGGAGCAGGACTTGCTTCAGTGGGGCTTTGGTGCTCACTGAGTCTGTACCTTGAGTGTGTTACTTATGGATATGTAGAGTTGTAATCTGGTATGATCTCACACTGACCACTGGGTACAATGACTCTTGGGACTCCAGGGAGGTACAAAGTCAGCCACTGCCTGGGGCCACCCAACATAAACTACAGCTAGATCTTCACATTCTTCCTCTTTGTATGGGGTTTAGAAGTGCCTAGACGAGGACCAGCCACCAAGCAAGGAGGGTGGTGCTGGTGCTGGATTTTGGGCCCTTTATTGGGAGATTTAAGGCTCCCTGACCCAGTTGCAGTTTGCTTGAGAGACCCTAGCCTGAGCAAAGACAAGCAGTTCATATGCATAAGCTGCTACACACAGCTTGGGTAGGGTTGCAAATTGGATGAGGCAGGGTCTTAGGTTATCACCAGGGTGTAGCAAAAAGAAATAGCTGCCAGTCAGTCCTGGGACCAGGGAGGACCCAGCACAGGAACAATGATCCCTGCAAGCACCTCTGTTTTAGAAAAAGCCAGCTCCAAGTTCCTGCCCCAATGCCAAGCATACCAGTTTCTCCTTGTATGTTTGTGTGTTCCCCAGAGCCTCACCCTGGTCCTGGAGCTCAGAGGAAGTGAAACCTCTTAAGTTCAGTTCTGGTGCTGGGCTTTTTAAAAAGGAACAACAACTCCAGCAACTTCTGTGTCACTGAGCCCCAATCCACATAGTTTTGTTTTGTTTTGTTTTGTTTTTTACAGCTCATAATTCTTACTGACCATGGGGACTTCTTTTTCCAGCTCTGGGACCCTGGGCTGGGGGTCTGGTGAGAAGCTAGGACCCCTTGATCCTATGGGTGGCCTCCACAGAGATGATCTCCCTCCCAATTAAAAAAGCAGCACACGTGGATGCTGTATTGGCCTGTTCCATGCCTCCACACCTTCTACCAGTCTCAGTGTGCTTTCTTCTTTTCTTCTATAGTAGTAGGGTTTTCATTCAGCCAGCTTTCCAGTGGTTCTGGATGATGGTTGTTCTATATTTAGTTGTAATTTTTGATGTGGTTGTGGGAGGTGGTGAGTATAGGCATTTACCTACACCACCATCTTCTTTGTTTTGTATGGTATTTTTATTATAGAAGCCCAAAATAATGTAGACATGAGAGAAAGCCAAAGAAGCTTATAGGAACCAAAAGATTCCAAATCAAAAGATCTTTAGTGTAGGCTATATTGTTGCATAAGCAGCTTGTCTCTGCTTTTGGTGTAAGGATGTGAGGCACAGTATATGTTTCTTAAGTCCTTGTGTATATGTTTTTTTATTGAAGAAATTATAATGATGGTCATTGTATACTGATGGGCTAGACTGCTACATCCTTCTATGCCATGTTTGTTTGTTTGTTGTTGTTGTTGTTGTTGTTGCTGAATAAGTTATAATGATAGCAAGTGTCTACTTATGGGCTAGACTGCCACATCCTTCTGTGCCACTGCCCAGCACATTCTGTTCCTTCTGATGAGAATACATTTTTCCTTCTCTCTTTCATTTAATTATTCCTTCCCTGCTATGTGAGGGAGAATATTGTCTCTCCCACAAAGATATCCTAATCCTCAGAACTTATGAATATTGCCTTACATAGCAAATGGGACTTTTCAAATGTGATTCTCATCTTCAGATGGGAAGGTCATTCTGGCTTCTCCAGTGCAATCATGAGGGTCATTATAAGAGAGGAAAAAGAGTTAGAGAGTGAGAGTGAGAGCAAGAGTTAGAAAGAAGGAGAGGGAGAGAGAGAGAGGTAGATTTGAAGATGATGTACTGTTTGTTTCTAAGATGAAGGAAGAGGGTCATAATGAGCCAACGGAATGTAGTTGTCTCTAGAAACTGAGAAAGACAAGGAAATGATTATCCTCTAGTGTCTCCAAAAGGAATGTATTCAGGTAAAACTATGATTCTAGCCAACTAATACATATATGTTGACCTTCTAACCTTCATAATAGAATAAATTTGTATTTTAATGCACTAAACTTGCAGTAATTTGTTATAACAGCAATAGGAAACTAATATGTCCACTTTCAGGACATAGTTCAGATATCATCTCATTATGAAAGGCTTTGATATCTCCTGAAGCAGACCCAGGTGTCAGTGGCCACACTGTTTGGTGTATGTCATTCTACATTCCAGAATTTATCACCTTGAAACTAAATTTTACTCCATTTTGATCTTTCTCCTCCTCTCTTCTGGATACCTATTGGTCACTGCTACAAACCATAGGGTTTAGGGGAAAAGGAAGGAGGTAATATACCCAAATTATGGGAAACAGGGGACAAAGCTAGCAGGAAGGAGCTGGGAACTTCAAGGAAGAGCCACTCAACAGAAGTTGGGACCCTGGAGCATCCCAGTATGAACTATAGCCACAGTGGAAACATTTCCAACTATCAGAAACCCAAACAAAACCAGAGTGTGGGATATCATTACCTCTCCCCTTCTCCTGCTCTCTAATATTTGACTAGTACCTCCTGACCAGGATCCATATTGTGAAGAAGCCCAGGAAATATAGTTTACATGGATCTAAAACCTATTAGTGCAAAGGAAGGATAGAGAATGAATCTAAAAGCAAAATTAACCTTCTTGCAGTTTCCCAGATTCACCATACCTTTTTCTTAATTCCCTTCACTTGAATTTTATCCCCTTCTCCTATGATATCAAATATAACTTCTTCTGTCAAGCCCTCTCTGACTACCCCAGGCTTCTGAGCTCCAGTATTCCTTCACACGGACACTATTTATTTGGTATTTAACATACAGTAGTCCTCCCTATTCACACGGATAAGGTCCAAGACCTCCAGTGGATGCCTGAAATGGCAAAGTGTACCAAAGTCTATATATAGTATTTTTTTTTCCTAGACATACATACCTGTGATAAAGTTTAATTTATAAATTAGGCACAGTAAGAGATAAGCAATAATTATACTGTAATAAATGGAATGCATATGTGTTCTCTCAAAATATATTCTTGTATTATATTCACACATGGTAAAGGGATGATTCACATCCTAAATGATGGGGAATGGGGTGTTGCAGCACAGCTTAGATTTTATCACATACTCAGAACAGCACACAATTTAAAATTTATGAATTGTTCACTTCTAGAATTTTCCATTTAATGTTTTTGTATCAGGTTTACCAAAAGATTCCAAGTCCATTGTGACTTAGGGCAGCCTATATTATGGCATAAACAGCTTGTTTTTGCATAGAAGTGTAAAGGTATGAGGCACAGTACATGTTTCTGAGGTCCCAGTAGATTGTCTTATTGTTGGAGAAAAATCACCTTAAGATTTCCTATGACATTCAGCTTTAATATTGAAAGATTTAACAATCAGTATGGCATGGGCACCATGTCATCAGAATGTACTCCAGCTTCAAAAGATCAGACCTTACTATAAACAACTAGTACACCTATACTGGTTTTTGCATCCTGCTGAACATCTGTCTGGGCTAGGTGGGAAGTAGAACAGAACCTGCAGACAAGAAAAATGTCCTAAGTGCATTATTTGATTATAGAATTCTAATTATGAAAATTATTAGTAAGCAAATGAGTAGATTATAAAACAACACGTTCCCTAAAAAATGTAGTAAATGACTTTATACATACACACACACTCATACACACATTGTGTGCATTGCATTATAGTATATATTGTTATATATTTTCTATAATGATAACAGCATAATATGCTAATTAGACCAGAAGTCCTTCCAGACGACCTTCTGGACAAAGCTGAGGCTGCGAGGGAAGCCTGGGTGCAGGTTGCCAGCTGGCAACCACCAGGAAGCCGAGTTCCCAGATGCCAGAGGAAAGCTGGTGCCAGCAGCTGGGGGGAGGAAGGCTTACTATTGCAGTTTTGATGCATCAGGCCTCTAGTATCTAATACTATATATATTAGACCATTATAAGTAATACTAGAGGCCCAGTGCATGAATTCGTGCATTGATGGGGTCCATTTGGGGACAAACAGAGCAGGGCCAGGTGGGGGGGGGAGGGGCCACGGAAGGTTGGCCATCAGGCCCCACCCCTGATCTGGCTGGTTGGCCAGATATATATATATATATATTGCAAAGTGTCCCCTCAGGAGTTCAACCAGGAGACCGAGAGTTTGATTACTCGCTATGATGTGTGCTGACCACCAGGGGCAGTGGGATGAAGGAAAGCTGGCAGCCAGCAGCCAGGAAAGTAAGGCCCCAGCAGGCAGCTGAAAGGTCCTGATCCACCCTGACCAGCCACCAGGCCTTGGCCTTGGACCCTACCTATGAATGAATTTCATGCACTAGACCACTACCATATAAATATATTATTATATCTATATTATATCTATTATATATATATATATATATATATATATATATATATATGCGCCAAGCAACTGGAATGAACAGAATGACTGGTTGCTATGACATGTACTGTGGCCTGCCAACCAGCCAGATCAGGGGTGGGGCCTGATGGCCAACCTTCCGTGGCCCCTCCCCCCCACCTGGCCCTGCTCTGTTTGTCCCCAAATGGACCCCATCAGTGCACGAATTCATGCACTGGGCCTCTAGTATTACTTATAATGGTCTATACTTTTCATGAAAATACACAAATACACAGTTATCATATAGAGAGTGTAATGCAATGATTACCTTGGTACCCATTAAGAGTTATTATTATTTTCCTTTTGTTTTTGCTTCTTTACATCATCTGATTTTTCAAGAACACTTAGATATTACTTATGTGCCAACAAAGTTTACAAAGTAAATGAAGTCCTTTAAATGTTTAATTAATCTCTAGTATATGGATAATGCATGAAAAGGAGAAGAGGGAATGAGGGTTATAAAACATGCTCTAACAATGCATTTTTAAATACCTAATAGTATGGAAAGATTTTACACTCTATGCATGCTTTCTAGCTCTCAGAGAATCAACATAAAAAATGAATTTCATCCAAAATAATTATTGCTAAACACTGTTCAGGGGAAGATAAAACAAGCTTGTCATAAGGCATAGCTTAATAGTTTGAATGGAAATACCTACTTCATAAAAATTGGAGGTTAATTTAGAAAAGTATCACTCTTCTTCCACTAAACACACCTACTACCTCAAATGACACTTCAGCAGTCTATAGATTTTACTCCATTACAAAACTGTAAACATCCTGTGGCTTGACCACTGAGGTCAATCATAATTTGTATATCCTCCACGATCAGGCAGGAGAGACTGGGAGTTCATGGCCAATATTTGGATTCACAGCAGGTAAACACAGAGTACAGGCAGATAGGCCAATCAACGATGCAGTAAGAACCTATTTCTGCTTTGACCCCTCATATGAGGGGAGCTGGCAGCTATGGGTACCCAACAATGACAACCCAGCTGCTTGGGGCAAATACACAATGTTTCCAGTGTGATATATTGGGTGATCGCCATATAACTATGATTTATTTTCTTTACTGAGTCTCTTTATTGTTATTTTAGTTCTATAATTCTCAAAAATTTCCTGTCATGGGGACACCACCATTCTCTCATTCTCATCTTTGGCTACTACAAAGACAGTGACAAAGCCCATCTTTTTCCAGTTCTGGTTGCTTTCCACTAACTTTTTCTTTGACTTGGACCTCTAAAGTTGGTCAGCTCAGAGTCTGAGCATCAATTTCTTTCCCCCCAAGAAATTAACATAACTTATTAATAAGCTTCATATTTTCAAAAAGGTTTAGCAAAATGTCAACCACATCTCTAGCTCATAAAGATAAAGAGCTATGTTTAGCTTGTTCTAATTAAAAATAGCTAAAATGCTGCTTGGTAGTGAGAAGAGAGTAATCTGATCGATTCATGTCTCATTTCAAAATCATTGACATTTGAATTTCTTTAGTGCTGTTTATGGTTTGAATTAATATTGTTCCACTGTGTTTGAAATAATGCAAGTATCTAAATTGTATTATTGATCATCATAAAACATGTCAAGTTCACCAGTCTCACTTGCTGTAAATCTTGGGCATGTAAAAGGTGCTTTGTGACTCCCATTGTTAGTTACAGGTATCCTAACCAGAGAATTGAATTCTAAATGAATTGTCCCCTGATAGTCATGCAGAATGCTCCATAAAGTAATGAATATTAGGTTGAGAGTTTGATATGCAATCATTGCAATTTGGCCAAAGTTATAAAGCAAAAACTCAAAATCTGAACCAATCAGACACCCGAGGCTCAGTTCTCTATCAAGCATAAAAAGAACAAAGATCTGCATTTTCACAAGCCAATGTCATTGCATCTACTTTGTCCTTGTGTTCCTTTCAAACATTTTCCTTATGATTAAAAACAAAGAGAGAAAACACAAATTCTCCATGAAAAGGAACTTAGTGTTGAAGAGGTGAAGGGAATAGGTTGTTATGTTTAGCTGTCTTTCCTCTGAGTGTTGAGATCCCAAGAATGGGGATTTCTAGGGACAGCTGACACAAATCTAGAAGCAAGATGCGAATTGAGAGGTGGTGGGAGTGAGCCACTAAACTCAACTTCATACAGAGACCTATCCACACTCCATGGTATACAGAAAGCAACAGAAGCCAGTGGTGGAATTCTAGGTTTTCCCAGTGTGCAAACTTGTGTATAGAAGTCAGTATAGGAGTCAGTATAGAAGCCCCGAACTGGGTAATTACTTTGGCTTTACAAACGTGCATGTGCACATATGATTTTGTCAGTGTGGGTATGTGTGTGTGTGAGTACATGTAAATGTGGGCTTTGTCTGTGTGCATCCATGTGAAGATTTGTGCTCCAGGTTGTATATATATGTAGGTCAATGGAAGATTTCAAAGACAAGAATAGAAACAGGCTCCTGATATCATCCTCATTGGACCTTGTATGTCATATGAATGTCAATTTCTATTTTTTGAAAGTATTAATCATATTCTTGGCCTTACACTGGATGGAAGAGGTACCAAGACATAACAGGTGAGAAAAAATGTGACTTTCCTGACAAGAAGGACCATCTGTGGTTGATATTTCCTGCTCTTCTGTAATGTACCTTTTGAATGATCAAAAGCAGCCAATAGGGAAAAAAGGAAGCATCTCTTACCCTTTGAAATAGTTTGGAGGGACCTGGAGAATATTATGATAACCAAAATAAGCCAGACAGAGAAAGACAAGTATCACATGATCTCATTCATATCAGTCTAATGAACAAAATAAACTGTTGAACAAAATAGAACCAGAGACATAGAGACATGGAACAGACTGTTGAATCTCAGTGGGAAGGGAGTGGAAAGAGATCAACCAAAGAACGTATATGCATATATGTAAAACTCATGAATGCAGCCTGGGTCTGTTGGCAGGTATGGGCTAGAAGGGATCAATGGGGGGGGGGGCATCTATAATACTTTCAACAATAAAAATGAATTTAAAAATATTTTTAAACAAGCAGCCAAGAACATGCAGCAGCAAGTTAGAAAAGACCTTCAAGGATCTGCTCCCATTTCAGCAGTTTCCATTGTTTACCAGTATCAGTAAGGTAGAGTGGCTTTCCATTCTGTTTCTTACTTAATACTTCTCACTTTCCCCAAGTCTACATTAATTAACTATGGAGCATCCTTTTCCCCCTCTATCCTTCTGTCAGTTTTGCTTGCACTCCCATTTATCCTCTGAGACTGGACTTGGGCCCCAGGACAACCTTCTCTGAACTTCCAGACTGGAAGTTCCACCTTGGGCTTGCACTGCCCCCTTAGTTCTCGTCTAGTACATTTGTATACTGAAAAATAGTTTTGCTTTGTCCCATATACTCCACCCTAATCATTTCACAAGTTATGTCTCCTCAGTGCTAAGCACAGTGCCTGTTATTCAGCAGGTGTTCAATAAATGTTTGCTCAAATATACTTGTCAGTGTGAGAAATACAAACCTGCAGAAAATGTATTTTGGGACCAAGATGATTACAATTGCCAGGAAGCAAGATCTCAGATGCTCCTGTGAAGATTATACAGACAATAATCTGTCTTCTTTGTCTCTCTGTTACTAATACTACTGGCGTGAATGTTACACTCGATGTTTACTAATTTGTAACAAATTTTCTACCCTAAAGTCAGATTTACCTTGTTCTTCCAAATATTGATTCTTCAATTCAGGTATGTTTCCTGAAACCCATTAATAGTAGGAGTCAGTATAGAATCCCTGAACTGAGTAATTACTTTGGCTTTACAAATGTTGCCTTTTACCAGCACCCTAAAGATGTCATTTCCCTCCTTAAAAGACTATAGTTAAATACATATAATGAATGAATTGATACAAGTAATATTTTCTTGGGGCTTTCCATGTGCCTGGCACTGTGTAGGTTCTGTGGGGGAAATATAAAGATAGATGAGATATAGTCTCTGCCTTTGGGAATTTCTCCTTTGAAAGTTTATAAGGCATAACCAAATTACTCTGGTAATTTGGCTATGTGTGATAAGTGCTATAAAAAGCTCCCCAAAGAAGGGGGCATTTAGCTGCACCTTAAATGATGGGTGGGATTTGCATAGGCAAAGAGGAAGAGTTTGGGTACTAGAAGTTGAAGGGACAAGAAGATAACAGTCATAGAATTAGGAGTTTCTAAGAATTACCACCTCAGGTTTTACTCTCTCTCTCTGTGTGTGTGTGTGTGTGTGTGTGTGTGTGTGTGTGTGTGTGTGTGTGAGAGAGAGAGAGAGAAAGAGAAGAGAGAGAGAGAGAGAGAGAGAGAGAGAGAGAGAGAGAGAGAGAGAGAGAGAGAGATACTTTTGGAGTACAGCCCCAAATGCTGTGCTCTACAGTTAGACAGGTAAAGAGTAGGCTGTTTTCTAGAGTGATATAAATATCCTAGTCAGCTGACTACAAAATGGGATGTTCTTGGGTGCCTTTCCCATTGAATAATATGTAATTGCCTATTTAATAGACAGTTGATTTTTAAAGAGAATGGGATGGATTGAGAGGATTAAAAGTCAATTTTCAGCAGGGTGTTTTTCTTTTTTTAAGAATGGTATATCTACCAAGATACAAAGTTCATATAAAAAATTCCACAAGAAACTTATGAATAGAAAAGTTTACCATTGTGAATAGAATTTTGTTTATCCAATGTTAACCATCTAACTGGAACAAAAAATTATTCAGTAGAAATAATGCCTATTTGGTATTAAACTTTTGGAAATGTCCAGAAATACATGGATGGTGAGCCAAAATTCTGTTTTCCTCTGCATAAAGAAGATAAATCAGCATTGTGTAGATATAGCTTTACTCAACTTGTTGGCACACCGAATCATTGAGCAGGATATCAATCACACCACCAGGAATTTCTGCTGGAGTCTCTACCGCATCACTGACTTTAAAGAGGAAATGTGTGCTACACCATGGATAGATTGGATTTTTTATAATAGTGATTCACCTAATTTTCCCTGGATGTGGTACTAGTTATCCTCCTATGACAATTTAAAGGCACCATTCTCTCTTAGCCAATCCATTTAAAGGGGATTCAAATGATTCAATTTAAATGATTGAGATATTGGAAAATTTTATACCAAGTGCACAATGGTCGTAACTTTTCATTAAATCCTTTATGTGGTATAATTAATAGTAAAAAATATTTAAAGTAGATTAAGAATAGAACAAAGAAATGAAGTGCAACTGTGACAGGGTATGAGTATTAATGACAATTATTTTATTTCTTTTCTCATAAGTACCATCGCCTATGCTTTTTTGATTCAAGATCTTACTTAACTTATACTGCAACATTGAATATCAGCTCTTGGTACTCTGTGATATGATGCATTTATAAAGATAAAATTAGTCTTTAGTATAATATCTTCCTGAAAGAAAAGGGGCTAAAACATGGTATGATGACTCTCCACTGTCTAAGGGATAAAGTCCAATCTTCTTAGACTAACATATAAGGCCATCCTCAGGCTGGCCACAATTTGCTTTTTCAAAGGAATCTCTCACTCCTCTACCCAACTTCTCTACTGTAGCCAATATGGTCTCTACTAAACACTGAAGAAGCCACACAATTAATCTGCCCTCCTCATACATTCATATACTGGCCTTCACATTTTATTTTGTTAAATAAATCTTTATTGATCAGATTATTACAAATGTTTCTCATCCCTCCATAGCTCCCCTCCACCTGATTCCCCACCCCACCACATGCTCTTACCCTCTGCCATTGTCTTCATCCATAGGTATAAGATTTTTTTCAATCTCTTCCTGCACTCCTCACACCCCCTTTCCCTGAGAATTGTCAGTCCATTCCCTTTCTATATCCATGATTATATTATATACTTAAGTCCATTCTGTTAATCAGATTTTTTATTCACTTGATTTTTAGATTCACTTGTTGGTAGGTATGTATTTGTTGTTATTTTGTTCATAATTTTTATCTTTATCATGTTATTCTTCCTCTTCTTAAACAATACCATTCAGCATTT
Organism: Vespertilio murinus; assembly: GCA_963924515.1. Classification (NCBI taxonomy): domain Eukaryota; kingdom Metazoa; phylum Chordata; class Mammalia; order Chiroptera; family Vespertilionidae; genus Vespertilio; species Vespertilio murinus. The sequence goes on from OZ004710.1 coordinate 67,248,792, forward strand.
GGTGATGATAAATTCCTTTAGCTTCTTCTTGTCTGCGAAGCTATTTATCTGACTTTCAATTCTGAATGAAAGTTTTGTTGGGTAGAGTAATCTTGGTTGTAGGTTCTTGTTGTTCATCACTTTGAATATTTCTTACCACTCCCTTCTGGCCTGCATAATTTCTGTTGAGAAGTCAGCTGACAGTTGTATGGGTACTCCCTTGTAGGTAAATAACTGTTTTTCTCTTGCTGATTTCAAGATTCTCTCCTTGGCATAAGGAGAGAATCTTGGCATTTTAATTATGATTTGTCTTGGTGTGGTCCTCTTTGGATTCCTTTTGTTGGAGTTCTGTGCACTTCCTGGACTTGTAAGTCTATTTCTTTCACCAGGTAGGGAAAGTTTTCTAACATTATATATTCAAATAGGTTTTCAATAGTTTGCTCTTTCTGTTCTTCTGGCATCCCAATAATTTGGATGTTGGTATGCTTAAAGTTATCCCAGAGGCTCCTTACACTATCTTCATAGTTTTGGATTTTTTTTTCTGCTTGGATATTTTTTGTTTCCTCACATTTCAGATCTTTGGTTTGATTCTTGGGGTCATTTAATCCACTCATCTGCTAATGGGCACTTAGGCTGTTTACATATCTTAGCTATGGTGAATTCTGCTGCTATGAACATAGGGGTGCATATATCCTTTCTGATTCATGTTTCTAGTTTCTTGGGATATAATCCTAAAAGTGGGATCACTGGGTAAAATGGAAGTTTCATTTTTAGTTTTTTTTGAGGAAACTCCATACTTTTCTCCACAATGGATGCACCAGTCTGCATTTCCACCAGCAATGCATAAGGGTTCCTTTTTCTCCACATCCTCGCCAGCACTTGTCATTTGTTCATTTGTTGATAATAGCTATTCTGACAGGTGTGAGATGGTACCCCATTGTTGTTTTCATTTGCATCTCTCTAATGATTAATGATTTTTTTAGCAGGTTTTCATATATCTCTTGGCCTTCCTTCTGTCTTCTTTCAAAAATCGTCTATTTAGATCAGTAGCCCATTTTTTAAATTGGATTGTTTATCTTCTTTTTGTTAAACTGCATGAGTTCTCTGTAAATGTCGGAGATTAAACCCTTATTGATGATAACATTGGCAAATATGTTCTCCCATACAGTGGGCTTTCTTACTGCTTTATTGATGGTTTCCTTTGCTGTGCAAAATATTTTTATTTTTATGTAGTCCAATTTTTTTATCTTATCTTTAGTTTCCATTGCCCTAGGAGAAGTATCAGTGAAGAAATTACTTTGGTATATGTCAGAGATTTTTCTGCCTATGGATTCCTCTAGTATTTTTATGGTTTCCTGTCTTATGTTTACTTCCTTGATTAATTTTGAGTTTATTCTTGTGTATGGTATATGTTGCTGATCTAGTTTCATTTTTTTTGCATGTATCTGTCCAGTTGTCCCAACACCATTTATTAAAGACTGTCTTGACTCCATTGTATGTTCATTCCTCCTTTGTCAAATATTAATTGAGCATAGTGATTTAAGTCAATTTTTGGGTTCTCTATTCTATTCCATTGATCTATTTGTCTGTTCTTATACCAATACCAGGAAGTTTTGATAACAGTGGCTTTGTAATACAGCTTGATATCTGGTATTGAGATCCCACCTACTTTGTTCTTCTCAGGATTGCTGTAGCTATTTGGGGTCTTTTTTTTTATTCCAGATGAATTTTTGGAAAGGTCGTTCTAGGTCTGTGAAATATGCAGTTGGTATTTTAATGGGAAGTGCATTGAATTTATAGATTACTTTGTGTAGTATGGACATTTTGATGATGTTGATTCTGAAATCAATGAACATGGTATGTTCTTCCATCTGTTTATGTCTTTCTCTATCTCTTTTTTCAGTGTCCTGTAATTTTCCATGTACAGGTCTTTTACCTCCTTAGTTAAGTTTATTCCTAGGTATCTTAATTTTTGGTGCAATGGTAAATAGGATTGATTTTTTAGTCTCTCTTTTTATAAGTTTATTATTGGTGTATAGAAATGCCATAGATTTATTGGCATTAATTTTATATCATGCTACATTGCTAAATTCATTTATTAAATCTAATAATTTTTTAGTGGAGTCTTTAGGGTTTCCTATGTACAGTATCATGTCATCTGAAAATAAGGAGAGCTTTACTTCCTTTCCAATTTAGATGTCTTTTATTTCTTCTTGTCTAATTCCAATGTCTAGTACTTACATCATTATGTTGAACAGGAGTGGTGAGAGTGGGCATATCTATCTTATTCCTGTGTTTATGGGAAATAGTTTTAGTTTTTACCCATTGAGTATGATGCTAGCTGTGGGTTTATCATATATAGAATTTATTATGTTGAGCTATGATCCTTCTATTCCCGCCTTGTTGAGAGTTTTTATCAAGAAAGGGTGTTGGATTTTTCAAATGTTTTTTTTCTGCATCAATTGATATGAGTGTGATTTTTATCTCTCAATTTGTTTATGTGACATATTATGTTTATTGATTTGTGAATATTGTACCATGCTTGCATCCCCTGGATAAATCCTACTTGGTCATGGTGCGTGATCTTTCTGAAGTACTGCTGGATCTGATTTGCTAGAATTTTGTTGAGGATTTTGGCATCTGTGTTCATGAGTGATATTGGTCTGTAATTCTCTTTCATTGTGTTATCTTTACCTGGTTTTGGTATTAGGGTGATGCTGGCTTCATAGAAGGAGCTTGAAAGTGTTCCTTCTTGAATTTTCTGGAATAGTCTGAGGAGGATAGGTTTTAGTTCTTACTTGAATGTTTTGTAAAACTCCTCTGTGAAGCCTTCTGGCTCCAGGCTTTTGTTTCCTAGAAGCTTTTTGATGACTGCTTCAATTTCTTACATAGTTATTAGCATATTGAAAATTTTAGTATCTTCCTAAGTAAGGTTTGGAAGGTTGTATTTTTCTAGGAATGTGTCCATTTCCTCCAGGTTGTCTCGTTTGTTAGTATAGAGTTGTTCATAGTATTTTTAATAATCCTTTGTATTTCTGTGGGGTCTGTTGTTATTTCTCCTCTTTAATTTCTGATTTTGTTTATTTGGGGCCTCTCTCTTTGCTTCTTGGTGAGCCTGGATAGAGGTTCATCAATCTTGTTTATCTTTTTTAAAGAACCAGCTCTTGGTTTCACTGATCTTTTTTATTGTTTCTTTGGTCTCTATATTGTTTATCTCTGCTCTGATCTTTATCATTTCCTTCCTTCTGCTCACTGTGGACTTTTCTTGTTGTTCTCTTTCTAATTTTTGAGTTGTTGAGTTAGATTATTATTTTTATTATTATTATTATTATTTTTCAGGCAGGCCATAGAGCTATAAACTTCCTTCTCAGGATTGCTTTCATTATATCCCATAATATTTGCATTGTTGTGTTTTTAATGTCATTAGTCTCCAGGATACTTTTCATTTCTTTTTTGATCTCATTGATAACCCAATCATCGTTTAATAGCATGCTATTCAGCTTCCAACTGTTTGAATTTTGGGGAATGTTTTTATTGTAGTTTATTGCTAATATTATGCCATTGTGATCTGAGAAAATGTTTGATAGGATTTCAATAATTTTGAATTTGAGAAGACTTTGTTTGTGACCCAATATGTGGTCTGTTTTTGAAAATGTCCCATGTGCACTTGAGAAGAATGTATATTCCATGGCTTTGGAGTGAAATACTCTGAAGATGCCAATTAGGTCCCTCTGATCAAGTGAGTCATTTAGAGTTGCTGTTTCTTTACTGATTTGTGTGTGTGTGTGTGTGTGTGTGTGTGTGTGTGTCTAGAGGACCTATCCAGTGATGTCAGTGGTGTATTAAAGATCCTTACTATGATTTATTATTGTTTATATCTTCCAGGTGATGTTTTTAATATATTTGGGTGCTCCTGCATTGGGTGCATATAAGTTTATCAGGGTTATATCCTCTGGTTATATTTATCCCTTTATTATTTTGAAGTGGCCTTCCTTATCTCTTGTTATGGCCTTTACTTTGAGGTCTATTTTGTCAGAAATAAGTACTTCTATCCCAGCTTTTTTTTTTTCATTTCCATTTGCCTGCAAGATGTTTTGCCATCCCTTCACTTTCAGTCTTAATGAGTCCCTTTTTCTGAGGTGGGCCTCTTATAGATAGCATATATAGTTAAGGTAGAAAAAAACTGGTGTGTTGGCTGGTTCCTGAGGTGGTTCTGAAGGTGGTGACTGAATGAGACACAGGAGAGTGGATGAAGGCTGGAATAATGGGCGTCTCTGGGTTTGTTCCATCCAAACACTATTAAAGCAAGATACAGATCAGGGACTTCCAAGTGCTCTGACAATCTATGATTCTTAAATGGCTAAGTTAGCACAAGGATCTATGGATGCAATAGGTTCAAAATAAGGACAACTATCAATAATTGTCTATCAAACTTTCCAAAAGTGAAACAAAACAATGGATAAAGCAGGATACCTAGAGAAATTATTTCCATCCTAAGAGATGGTTTGCAAATATGTTGTTAATAGATTTCCAATGCCAATCCAGTTTCTGTCCATGAATTTGACATGCTTGATCTAGAGTCTAGATTCTAGACCAACCTATGATGAATTTAAGCTAGGTGTGACAACCATGCCATAACAAGTGGGTGTTGTACAGTATTTTTGTGGATTCTAGGGAGAGTCAATGTGTGAAAATATGTCTATGTGCTCTGTCTAGAAGGAGCAGTGCTCTATAATAAGTCTAAAAACAGCCGAAACCGGTTTGGCTCAGTGGTAGAGCGTCAGCGGACTGAAAGGTCCCAGGTTCGATTCCAGTCAAGGGCATGTACACTGGTTGCGGGCACATCCCCAGTAGGGGGTGTGCAAGAGGCAACTGGTAGATGTTTCTCTCTCATTGACATTTCTAGCTCTCTATCTCTCTCCCTTCCTCTCTGTAAAAAATCAATAAAATATATTTAAAAAAATAAGTCTAAAAACAAATACCAGTTCTCTATAGAGGACTATTTCTGGAGAAATACAGTCTGTCAGGACACCATATCTTGATGGAAATGCCCCCCATAGAACATTGGATTCCCTTTGTTTTGATTCTATGCTTATTAAATAGTATTTTGTTACAGCATTTTATTTCTAGAATGAACTTGCCAATCAGGTGGGGGTGATTTGTACAAAAAAAATGATATCAGCTATACTGCTGCATAGAATTTTGACCATAAGTTAAGAAAATGGACCTCTGGAATATCAGATTTTCTGATATTAATTAGCATGGGAAAAGATCAGGATGAATTTCCATTCTGAAAAACTAAGACACAAACCCACAATCTGAAGTGGCATTATAAAGAGTTGAATTCATTCATACCACCTTAGCATGAAATGGGCAGTACCTCACTAACATAATTTCATCCCTTTCTAGAAACTTCAGTATACCCACTGTCTATTTCATGGGGCCTACTACTAATCACATCAAACACATTTTCCAATCCAGCCTCATAAACCCCATTATCTTTACTCTACATCAGGGTCATAGTTTTAGTCAACTGGCTTGTCAGGAGGTTCAAATTCTGTAAAATTTTAATAATTAACTACTGTGCCAAAACCGGTTTGGCTCAGTGGATAGAGCATCGGCCGGCGGACTAAAAGGTCCCAGGTTCGATTCCGGTCAAGGGCAGGTACCTTGGTTGTGGGCACATCCCCAGTAGGGGGTGTGCATGAGGCAGCTGATCGATGTTTCGCTCTCATCGATGTTTCTAACTCTCTATCCCTCTCCCTTTCTCTCTGTAAAAAATCAATAAAATATGTTTTAAAAAATAATTAACTACTGTGAAAAAGGCAACAATTACAGAGGAAACTAGATGGAAAAAATAGTACCAGGATCAATGAAAACCTACAAAAAAAGTAGTGCTAGAAAGATCTGCAACTTTACTTCAAATCCCCAGGAATAGCACGTATGACATTGCATGACATAACTAATCCCTGTCTAACTCTCTGACCTCATTTCTACTCATCTTCTCAAGGTACCCCCTTCCTCCTGTTATATAATATATTAGCATTTCCCTGTTTATGTCCATCCTTTTACATATGTAGTTTCTTCTGCCTAGAATATCCTCCTCACTCTGAATTTTATGATTCAGCTTGACGGGAAACAGACTAATCATCACAAAATATGCCTTTTTGGCATAAGGAGTGTTTTGAGCTAGTTATTTTTAAGAAACAGCAGACAAAGGAAACATCTGAAAACTGAGTAGAACTTACCCTTTTGTAAGGGACACTTACCTTTATAAGGAAAACATCTATGTCTACCTTGCTGTACCAGGAAGAGGAGGATGACTAAATGTCTACAAACTCTGATCAGTGGAGAAAGTAATTATTTAAATCTGAATAATAACCTTACCCTTGTTTACTGTGCTTTACCTGGTAACCTCTCATAAATGACTCCTCCTTCCCCCCATTTTTTTTGTTTTGTCTAGTGAGAGATGGTATTTAATGGTATTTAAGGTAGTTGCTTGGGCCATTTTAGGGAGTTACTCAGTTTTCCTGGGTTTCTCCCATGTATTCAGGTGGTATAGATGTTGTTAAACTTATTTTTCTTCTGTTAATCATTTATTACAAAAGGGGTGTTTCTCAGCCAAGAATTTAGACAGCTAAAGGCAAAATTATTTTTCCTCCCTACAAGCTCAAGTGTCATATTATTTCTTAAGTTTCTAATGAAAATGAGTTAAGTGTCCTTGTATTTATCTCCACAGTACCCTGTACATGTGCCTATCAAAGCTCTTAAGGGTCTGTATTATAGTTCCTGGTTTTCTCCTCTATAGTCCCTTTTATGCTATTTGCTCTTTGAAGGAAGATATGGAATCTTATTCATTTCTATATCTACCATTTCCTTATAAACCATAGGTACTTATTAATAAACTAGAGGCCCAGTGCATGAAATTCATTAATGGGATTGGGGAGGTCCTTCATCAGGCCTGCTCCCTAATCTGGTACCCTTGTGGAATCAGGCCTAAATTGGCAGTTGGACATCCCTCTCACATCCGGGGACCACTGGCTCCTAACTGCTCACCTTCTTGCTGGCCTGATCACCCCTAACTGCTCTTCCCTGCTAACTGCCTCTGCCTTGGCTCCCGCCACTGTAGCTTTGTCCTGAAGGAGGACCAGACAACCAGAAGATGTCTGGACCATCTGGTCTAATTAGCATTTTACCCTTTTATTAGTATAGACTAGGGGTCCAGTGCACTGATTAATGCACCTTGAAATGAACTGTGAGCCTCGACACTGTGGTGGGCACAGGGACAGGTCTCGGCCCATCCTCTGGGCCCCCACCCAGCCACTCCCACTGTGGCCTCCAGACCCCTGTCTATTGGTAGCCACACGCCTGCCACTGCCACTTCCATGCACTGATTGTGTCTCCCCTATTCGCACCCCCTGAAGGCATAGAGTGATTGGGGCCTGCGCCATCAATGGGTGTGAGCAAGCCAGGCACTGTCAGTGGGTGCAAGCAGTGGCTGCTGCCCCGATCACCACTCAGGAGCAGGGGGAGGTGGAGAAACCCTCAAGGGCAATCAGGGCTGGCAGCTGCCACTTGCACCCACTGACTGTTTTGAGGCCAGCAGTGGGTGTGAGTGGCAGTTCCAGCAATGGCTGTGGGTGCAAGAAAGGCCAGCGCTGGCAGCAGGTGCAAGAGGTGGATGCTGGACCTGATGGCTCCTCAGAAGCAGGGAGAGGTGAAGAAGCCCTGAGGGGCCATCAGGGTCAGCAACCACTGCTCACACCTGCTGATGGCGCTGGTGGGCACTGGCAGCAGGTGCAAGTGGCAGCTCTGGCTCTGGAAGTGGGTGCAAGCATCAGGTGGGACTGCGGTGTACAAAAGCAAAAGAGTTTTAGTAACCACTAGAGGTTTGCCTGATGACAGCAACCAGTGACCCACTGTGGACTTGCACCCCTGCTCATTTGCTTCACCCTCCCACCATGATTGATGCCTACCATGTTCTGTGGTGTGCCACCTGCTGCCCATCTCCGCATGCTCCATGCGTGAACCCCTGTTGGTTAGCACACATCAAGGCTACTGGATGTTCTGTTGTTTGTTTTTCCCCTGTTCAGTCTATTTGCATATTAGCCTTTTATTATATAGGATGTTTGCTGAATAAATGATTAAATGCATAAATGTAAAATATCAATAAAATATATTTTTAAAAAAAGAGGACAGCATTTCTTAAATAGACAAAGAAATACTATTCAAAAATTCCCACATACATGTGGCTTTCAAACATTTATTGAACTGAAGCAATGTTAAACTTTCTTGGGAGGATACAGAGTATTTCTTTACTTGTTCCTTGTCCAGCCTTTCAACAAATACCTTTAAAAAATTATATATATATATATATATATATATATATATATATATATATAATTATTGATATTTCACAGAGAGGAAGGGAGGGAGATAGAGAGCTAGAAACGTCGATGAGAGAGAAACATCTACCAGCTGCCTCTTGCACACCCCCTACCGGGAATGTGCCCGCATTGAGCCAAACTGGTTTCGGCGACAAATACCTTTTTCCCCCTCTCAGTAATGTACTCCAGCTTTTCAACAAAACATGCATGAAGAAAGAAAAAAAAATCCATATCACTAATAGCCACAAAACTATTGCATCAAATGTCCATTTTTGAACTAACTTGTAACCTGGCCAATGACAAAATTAAAAATTTTATATCTCCTCTTTTGGGATATTATTACTCTTCCTTCAATTTTCTAACTTTTCTCTCTCTTCTCCTTCTCTTCTATCTTCCCCTATCCCTCTTCCTCTTAGATCTATCTGAAATTATTCTTTTATAATGTCCTTACATATTTGTAATTTGGCTTTAGTTAGCATTATTGAATTGACTTTGGGTGCTATTTTTAATTTTTGACATATATTGATTTTAGTTTTAGGTGCTTAATTTCATAAAATTATAGATAAATTCTGGCTTTTGTATTCACAGTCAGAAACATGTTTGGCTATCATGTAGAGTATCTATTATTTGCTTAATATTTTATTTGATTACTTTAAAGCTCAACTTTGTATTAAGACTAAACTGAAATGATTTGTGGATGAATATTCTGGGTCTTCTCACAGTCCTAGTGGAAATTTTCTATACAAAGTAGCAAAGGCTTCTAATGTTTGAAAGTCTTTCTGAATTACAGAGAAATGCAGTGTAGACTCTTCAATTATATACTAGAGGGGAATTAGGAGACTAGGTAAGCAGTTAACTAAGTGGAAAGTGAAATAAAATCAACCCCTCAGAATTGTGCCTACATCTGTGCACATCTGTGTGCCAGGTGAATCTTTGTAAGTAGAACACTGACTTTTCTTGGTTATCACAGATTTGTCTCTTTAATGACAAAACTTCCTTTACTTTTAATTTATCTAGGCAAACTTGTGGCCCTATTTTGATTTCCCATGTGATAGGTGAATATAAACATTCCAGACATAGCTGGTTTGGCTAATGGATAGAGGATCTCCCTGTGTACTGAAGAGTCCCAGGTTTGATTCCAGCCAAGGGCACATCCCTGGGTCATGGGTTTGATCCCCACAGGGGAGGCGTGCAGGAGGAAGCCGATCAATGATTCTCCCTCATTGATGTTTCTCTCTCCCTCCCTCTCTAAAATCAATAAAATATTTTTTTAAAAAAGAAAATAAGCATTCCAATACTTTTGGCAGAAACATTTACCATTGTTAAATAATAAATTGGATTGTAAATATTTCTCTATGATTTTGTGCTAAAAGTTTCATTTTCTAGAGCTAAATCAACCTAGGATGAACACCACTAAGTCAACTCAAAGAACTAAATCCAGATAATAATAGGGACCTATATCTTCAATATTCCTATAATTTATGTTATTATGTACAATAGCCTTAGCATAGCAGTCCAGATCCTTCATAATTTGTCTGGCAACCTTCTAACTTTACTTTTCAGGCCTCTCTACCATTCCACTACACTTTAGCTACTCTAACTTCAATGTATTTGCTCATACTTCTTCCCATCCTATCCTCTATTCTCATTGTATCTACTTAATTCACAGTGTAGTGCAAAATATCAACTGTTCCAAAATCCTTTTCCTAACATCTATGGCAGAACTTTTATTTTCTTGATGTGGTCACATTAGTTGATTTATATCTCTAATACAACATAGATTGCATTATATTATCGTTCTGTATCTATTTTCATCACTTGAATGTGAGCACCTTAAGGACAAAGGACCGTATCTTATTTATCTTGATGTCCAATCCCCAGAGTTAACTCATCCAAGTACCCCCAAGGACTTCTGGGCATACCCTTATTTTCACACATAGTGCACAATAGCAAAACCATTTATTTACAAATCTGTCACTTAGATTTTGAGCTCCTCTAAATTAAGGACTGTTTTTATTCATTATTGAATCCTTAGCAATTATCACATGAACAGAAACATAGCAAATGTTCAAGAAATATTTGGCAAAATGAAGTAGAACACAGAGTTCAATATCATTTGCACAATTTTCTGATCACCTTAGCTACCATCAAAAGGGATAAAATCAACATTCACTATTTATAAGTGATCATAATGTAAACATATTGATCAAACTTTAAAAGCATGGTCTAATAAAAAATATAAATATAGCCCCACTATTATCTGTGTGTTTGTTTTTAAGAAAAGTAATTTGATATATATATAAATCTTTATTGTTCAGATTATTACAGGTGTTCCTCTCCCCCCTCCCTTAGATCCTCTAGACCTGATTCCCAACCCCACCCCATGCCCTTACCCCCACCACTGTCTTCATCCATAGGTGTAAGATTTTGTCCAACCTCTTGCTGCACCCCTCAGACCCCGTTCCACCTGTGAATTGTTAGTCCAATCCCTTTCTATGTCCCTGATTCTATTATATTCACCAGTCCATTTTGTTCTTCAGATTTTTTTTTATTCTCTTGATTTTTAGATTCACGTGTTGGTAGGTAGGTATTTGATGCCTTTTTGTTGTTCATAATTTTTTTACCTTTAACTTTTTCTTCTTCTTCCTCTTCTTAAAGAATACCCTTCAACATTTCATGTAATCCTGGTTTGGTGTTGATGAATTCCTTTAAATTTTTCTTGTCTGTGAAGCTCTTTATCTGACCTTCAATTCTGAATGATAGCTTTGCTGGGTAGAGTAATCTTGGTTGTAGGTTTTTGTTGTTCATCATTTTGAATATTTCTTGCCACTCCCTTCTGGCCTGCATAGTTTCTGTTGAGAAATCAGCTGATAGTCGTATGAGTACTTCCTTGTAGGTAACTAGTTGTTTTTCTCTTGCTGCTTGTAAGATTTTCTCTTTGTCTTTTGCTGTTGGTATTTTAATTATGATGTGTCTTGGTATATTCCTCTTTGCAATCCTCCTCTTTGGGATCCTGTGTGCTTCCTGAACTTGTAGGTCTATTTCTTTCACCAGGTATGGAAATTTTTCTGTCATTATTTCTTCCATTAAGCCTTCAATATCCTGCTTGCTCTCTTCTTCTGGCACCTCAAAAATCTGGATATTGGTACGCTTTAAGCTGTCCCAGAGGCTCCTTACACTATCCTCACATTTTTGGATTCTTCTTTCTTTTTGCCTCTCTGTTGAGTGATTTTTGCTTTCTTATATTCCAGATCTTTGGTTTGATTATTGGGGTATGTTGATCTATATTTTAATTTCTGTATATTCTTTATTTCAGACTTTGTATGCTTAATTTCTGGCTGAGGAAACACAGAAGCATGAGACGAATGGGAGAGATGGAGGAGAGTAAACTACTGGACGACACAGTTCAGAATCACATTTATAAGATTACTTAAGAATCTTCTAAAAAAAGTTGAGAAACTTAATGAGACCTCCAAGAAGCTTGGTTGTACCTTCAAGGATCTTAAAGAGAATACAAAAAAAAATGGAAAAGGAACAGATATATTTTTACACCTATTCTGTGCCAGGAACTTTCTAAGTCCTGGTGATAAAACAACAACAAAAAATGCAAATTCTTTCTATTCATAGAGTTTACATCGTAGTGGGAAGCAGAAGATGACAACAAATAAAAAAAATAAAAATATAGCATCTGACTGGAGGTAGTAAGTGCCATGAACAATAATAAAGCAATATAATCATTCCAATAATTTTGGTAATTCAAGGAAAAAATATGTTTGCAATAAGCCTCATTGATAAGCCTTTGGATTCTGCAGATTATTTAATACCTATGAATATACAAATTGATGTCTTTAGCATTATTAATGGTTGATGCAATCCATAAAACCATTGGTGCTAAACAAGTCCTAGGGGAAAAAAGAGAACCATGAGAAAAAAATCGAAGTAAATAAAGGGAGTACATTGCTCTAAACTGGCATTTTTTCCCCAAAAATGAATTGGCCTTTGAAATTCACATCATGGGGCAATTATATAGACAAGTCGCCTTATAATAAAATCCACTGGATCTAAGTGCACATGAACCTAGTTTATATTGCCTCAATGACTTCTATAGAAGAGATAAATATTAGAGCAATATTTGTGTTGTATAATTCCTTTCTACTTCCTTTTCTCATCACTAGAGGTACTTTCCATTTCCTCCCTATCACACAGCATCTCCCTTCAGGCAATAGCAATTGTGTTTCTTTGAAATTCTCATTTCTTAAGAACCAATGCAAATCTGCATTACAGCAGATGCCAAAGTGCTAATAAAATTATTCTTTGGTTTTCTGAAAAATAAAATAATGTAGTTCTATCTTTTAATAAAGAAATTTGGCACTGTTGTTATAATAGGCTTAGCTATAGTCCTTGGAGCTTTACAAAGACATCAGTAGACTAAATCATTCAGCAAAGAATATGTTTATGTGTTTTGAATAGATCATAGTCAAATTCTCATGCTGATTATTTCTATATAAATATTCTGAGATGAAAACAAGACTTTTCATATCTTAAAAAAATAAGACACTGCATAAAAAATAAGACAATCTGGTTACCTGAGGATATTTTTCTTTTTAAAAATCAGTTTTCAAATAACAGAGAAATAACATTTTAAATTACTTAAATATTTGTGCCATATATTTACTTATATCTTGCAAAGTTTATTTATCCAGAATGAAACAAACAAACAAAAAACAAGGTCATATTTCCACATCAGTTCTCTTTGAAATAGGAAAAAAAATGGGATGAACTCTATTACCCTTTTTAAAATTGATATCCTCTTCCATACTTCAGTGACTTAGGGCTAAGCCTCAGGGATGGAATCAGCATTAAATTGTCAATAAGTATTTTGAAATTACTTATTCAAAGTACTGTTCAAGCCTTTACACTGCCTTCTGTACATTTGTTTAGATAAAAATTTAATACAAGTACTATATATTCACTTCAGAAAAATCATCAGAATGAAAAAAATCAATAAAAACAGTTCTAACACCCAATAATAAATACAATTAACATTTTGGTATTTCAAGGTTTACATATAGGTTGGTATAGATAAATATATAATACTAGAGGCCCAGTGCACAAAATTCTTGCACTGTGTGTGTGTGTGTGTGTGTGTGTGTGTGTGTGTGTGTGAAGGGGGTGTCCCTTAGCCCAGCCTGCACCATTTCCAATCCGGGATTACTGGCTCTCAACTACTCGGCTGCCTGCCTGCCTGCCTGATTTCCCTTAACCACTTCTGTCTGCAAGCCTGATCACCCCTAAATACTCCCCTGCCAGCTTGGTTGATGCCTAAGTGCTCCCCTGCTGGCACAACTGCCCCCAACTGCCCTCCCCTGCTGACCTGATTGTCCCTACTGCCCTTCCTGCTGGCCCATTCACCCCCAACTGCCCTCCCCTGCAGGCCTGGTCCTTCCCAACTGCTCTTACTCCTCTTCAGGCATGGACCCCCAACTTCCCTCCCCCACTTCTGACTTTGTACCCCCCCCCTACAAATGCCCTCTCTCCCCTGGAGGCTTGGTTGCTCCTAACTGCCCTCACCTGTTGGCCTGGTCACCCTTAACTGCCCTCCCCTGCTGGCCATCTTGTGGTTGTCATTTTGTTACCACATAGGAGTGGCCATCTTGTACAAGTGAGTGATCGTCAATTTGCATATTACCCCCTTTATTAAATAGGATACAGATGTATTAAAAATTGAATTGTAAAACTTTTCCTTACTTAAATCTACAGGGAGCATCTTTCTATGTTAATAAATGTGATTCTACATAATCTTATCTAATAAAGGGGTGATATGCAAATTAACTGTCACTCTGTCACAAAGATGGCAGCACCCATAGCCAGAAGATGGAGGGGTCCAGTCCCTTCAGCCTCTCCAGAGTCCCCAGTCCTGAAGGTTGGGGGGCTGCCGTTGAGAGCGGGCAGCATGAGCAGCCTGCTCGAATACTTGCTTCATCACTGCAATGATGGACGGCATCTGGGCAACAGAAGCAGAGTGGCTGGGTCAGGATACCCTGGCCACAGAGGGTCTCTGGGAGACAGGGGTGCCAGCCCACAGCCTCTGTGGCCAAGCTCAGCCCAGAGAGGAGAAGGCAGGGCCACCTCCCATGGAAGCAGCACAGCTCCTTCCTGGCACACACACTTGCTTCCACCTCCCACAGAAGCTGCATGGCCCCCATAGAAGCAGTGTGTCTCCTATGGAAGCAACACAGCTCCTGGCAGCACATTATGTTTCCCGCTGGCTCCTTTGCAAGTGGCAGGTGGCCTACTGTGTGTGATATTGCATGATGGGTTACTGGTTTCTATAAGTAGTTGCCTGATATATTTCATTGCATGGCCATTACACAGTTTATTTAATTTTCATTATATTATATGTCTAAGCTATTTAGATTTTCCCCAATATACTTAACTATGCTATGAATATCCTTGCAGATAAATTGCAACAATTATTTATTTTCTAAGGAAAAAATACTTTAAGAGTCAAAAGTCATGAAAATATGTAAGACTTTTAAAGTTGTCAAAATATATTGCAGAAACAATGTGATTTATAATCAGCTGCCATTAAAATTAATAATGACAATAATAATACAGCCAGCCAGTTTCTTTGGGTCTCACAAATAATTGGTATTAGAATTTTTCTTAAAGTCTGTTAATTTGAGAGACTAAAACATATAATGGTATCTCTTAAATAGGAGAATCTTTGTAAATTAGTGAATCAATATACATTTGTCGAGTATCTACTGTGTCAGGTACTATGTTATGCTCCGAAGGTCATGAAACGAAAGAAGACACCAATATTGGCTTCAAAGAACTTAAAATCTAGAGGAGAAGTCAGACATGTACACAAATGATAGACATGAGGCATGCTACCATGAAAGCTGAACAAAAGTAAAAATAAAGTGTTCCTCAGTCCACATATAAAAACATCGTCAGCATATAAAAACATTGTCATTTTCCATAACCTGACATCCCATATACAGAAGCCAGGTTTTAAAATAGAAGAGCACTGAAAAGAACACAAACTTTGGAAGAAAGCAAAGATATTCTATTGAATTAGATATATCAGCAAAGAAGGATTAACAAGGTCTGGATATACCAGGAAATGCATCTGCATTTTTTACAGAGAAAACCAATGACTTTTCAAGCTGTGTGCTCTACTATAGTGCAGAGAGTAAGTGACAGAGTTCTAGGACAAATATTAATTGTTGGTCAACTCTGATCTAATCACAGTTTATCATTTCAACACACAGAGTAACAATAGTATTTAGAGTCAAGTATAAACATATTTCTAAAGCTTACTATATTCTTTATTCTTCCCTACATTAATAATAGGTAAGAACAAGTATCATTTACCAAGCACTAATATTTGCCAGGGGTTTTCACATATTAACTCATTTAATCTTTCACACTCCCATAACTTCACCTTCTATATACAGATTAAGAACATTATATTTAGGCAAAACTGGTTTGGCTCAGTGGATAGAGCGTCAGCCTGCGGACTGAAAGGTCCCAGGTTCGATTCTGGTCAAGGGCATGTACCTTGGTTGCAGGCACATCCCCAGTGGGGGGTGTGCAAGGGGCAGCTGATTGATGATTCTCTCTCATCAATTTTTCTAACTCTCTATCCCTCTCTCTTCCTCTCTGTAAAAAATCAATAAAATATATTTTTAAAAAAGAACATTAGATTTAGAGAAGTTATGACATCTTGTTGCATAAGTTAAAACTGAAAAGTTTTCCTATTTTCTAGGAACAGACCTATTTGAGGTCCATTACTACCATATTTCTAGAACAATTTCTATATTCATGAAGCAGTCTAGAGAGTGTCTCAAACTTAGAAAGCATGGATCTTTAAATTGCATTAATTACTCTTCATAAGTAAAATGAGAGGAAATTATATTTATTTTTCTTCATTTTAATGCAAAATCAGATTATGTTTTAATACAAAATATATAAGTATATATTTTCAGTCAACTAATTGTTTAGAAACAACTTTGTAGAGCTGTTTTAGGCTGACTACAAACACACACACACACACAAACACATAGTAAAATTGAAAACTAAAGAAATTATTGATATCACTATAGTTCTGGCTGGGTATCTCAGTTGGTTAGAGCATCATCCCCACATGCCAAGGCTGTGGGTTTGGTCCCTGGTCAAGGCACATACGAGAATCAACCAATGAATGAATAAGTAAATGGAGCAACAAATAGATTTTTTTCTCTCTTTTCTTTCCTCTCTTTCAAATCAACAAATAGAAATTTAAAAATATAGCAATTTAATAAAAACCTTTCTCCACCTCAGTTTTTGCATTGTTTATATAAATTGCTTTAAAGTCTGAATAACTCAGAAATTTTCTCAGATTTCAAAGCAAAATAAAGATAACTAGATAATTAATTATACACTCAAAAAGCCACCAGGTTAATGAAATATTTAATGGTGCTTGCTCTTTCTATTTGCATCAGGAATAGTGCATCTGTTCTATAACTTTGATACAAACACTTTCAAATAAAACTAGACCATATTTATAGCCATTTTTGTTTTTGCTTATAGTAGGACTTTTTGTTCTGCTTCCTTTTAAAAACTGTCAGTGATTCATTTTATTCATGATAGAATCCTCTTACATTAGATTTTCCCCCTCCTGCTTAACTGCACTGTGAGTGAAAATTCAGTAGACCCAGCTTTTCCATTTGTTTTTTGAAAAGCAAGAAAACACGTCAGGACTCTCCCATTTTCCTTTACTGAACCAGGAATATTTAAGGA
The DNA here is from genome assembly GCA_963924515.1 of Vespertilio murinus. Classification (NCBI taxonomy): domain Eukaryota; kingdom Metazoa; phylum Chordata; class Mammalia; order Chiroptera; family Vespertilionidae; genus Vespertilio; species Vespertilio murinus. Next base: position 67,265,945 of record OZ004710.1, read on the forward strand.
CATTATAAGTGTATGTGGGTGCCACTCTGCATTTTGTACTTCTAGTACTTAGAAAGCTTTTCATACCTCATGCTGTCTTGCAGAGCCTTAAATTAACATTTTAAAATTTCAAATGGAAGTAACCACCCTCTTGGCTATTATATCCTGAAAATCAGAGCCAACCTGTGTAAATAACAAAGTTGCTTGCAAAATGAAAGAATTGACCTCAAAAACTGGACAAATGTCATTTATTAACTCATTGGCTGGAGAGAAGAGCATGGTTGCCTATACTACTGAGTAAATACTATACAACATAAAGTACAGTCATGCATTACATAACAATGTTTTAGTCAATAATGGAAAACATATATAACAGTGGCCCCATAAGATTACCATGGAGCTGAATTTCCTATAAGAAATGAAAGGATCTGTGGTTCAGAAGAAATTTTATTTTATCCTTTGACTAGAGACCCAGTGCACAAAATTCGTGCATGGGGTGGGGGGGCAAGCCTGCACCCTCTCCAATCCAGGACTGCTGGCTCCTAACTGCTCACCTGCCTGCCTGCCTGATAGCCCCTAATGGCCCCACTACCAGCCTGATCACTACTAACCACCTCTGCCCGCCAACCTAATCACCCCTAACTGCCCCTCCTGCTGGCCTGGTTGCTCCTAATTGCTCCCCTACTAGCCTGGTCACTCCCAACTTCCCCCTTTTGGCCTGGTAGCTCTCATTTGCCCCTCTGTCAACCTGGTCACCCCATGCAGTCTGCTGTTCAGTTGTGTGGTCGTCCCTCACTAACACCCCTGTGGACCTTGTAGCCCTGTGCAGCCTGCTGTTTGGTCATATGTCTTGTTGTTTAGGTCATGATAGCCCCTGGCTTTTTATATATAAAGATGGGAATAATATCTGTGGGGTTTGGCAACAGATTCCCTCTCACTCATAACACCTAGTTGTCAGTGCAAAGATCATATCCCCATCAGTCAGCCACTGAGCTGTTTCAGTACAGAGAAGCCTGTGTCCACAGCACTATAGAGGGAGCTGCAGTTAGTCCTCCCAGATGTAGCCATGGTCTTCAGAGTTCATTGCTATAAATTCTTGGTTGAGGACATAACATTCTGTATAAGAACACAAGTCCATAAAAGCTACTTTAACAGCTAGCTATTAAGTGCCACTGATACTTCAGTAAAAGCTTTCTGTGATAGTATGGAGCCACACTGTTCCTGTACTTTGGAAATATGTTCAGGTTGTCATAGGTAAAACATAGAAAAGTTTTATTTCTTCCATCAATGCAATGACAGAGCCACTGTGTCAGATAGGGTCAATGAAAACAAAAAAAATTTTTCCCCAAATTTCTCAATTCTACACACTCTCTCTCTGTTAAATACCCACTTTTTAAAATGAATACCACAAAGTTCCTTAATATGACCATTGTTCCAACATGCAATAACCCAAACTACATTGCCATGACAATATCTGAGTTCATTTATTTGTCCATATTGGTTTCTTCTTCCTACTGATCCTCAGGCAACCTTTCACTCCCCGCTCAGTCTCTGTTGTAGTGACCCATACCTTACCCAGCCAGTTTCTTTTCAACATTTCCAATTATTTCAGCCCACATCCCTTTTCGTGGATCAACATTGACAGTTTTTATGATCTATCTGACCCTACCAGAAGGAAGCAAAAGGAAAGCTTGTGGGAAAATATTTATAGTCAATAGTGGTATAAAGTAATGTTTTAGGTCTTCACATTCACTAACCACTCACTCAATGACTACCAGAGCAACCTCGAGTCCTTGCAAGCTCCATTCATATAAGTGTCCTATACAGTTTTACAATTTTTATATTTTATATTTTATACTGTATTTTACTGTACTTTTTCTATGTTTAGATGTTTCAAAACACAAATACTTACCATTATATTATAATTGCCAACAAAATGCAGTATAGTAACATGTTATGCTGCCATTTGTAGTTTAGGAGCAACAGGTTATACTGTATAGTCTAAGTGTGTAGTAGGCTATACCATATAGTTTTGTGTAATTGCACTCTACAATGTTGACATAATGATGAAACTGCCTAATAACACATTTCTCAGAATGTATCCCTACTGTTAAGCATGACTATAATATATAGTATTGTTACCTTAATGATAGTTCTGAAAATAGGATTAGAGGAAAAGACAGAAAGGCAATTAAGAAATGTTGGTTACAGATAGATATGCAATTTATGCATTTCCTTCTGGAATGAGACCAGCTTATGCAAAAAGCAGCCAGGGTTGGTAATACTAAATTAAATATTTTTCCTGTAAGATTTGACAGTCTGTTAATGATTCTATGCCTCTGGATCTGGTTTGTTTAACAGTTTATTTTGTTCAATCAATAAAATATATTAAAAAAATAAATATAAATATTTTATTGATTTTTTTACAGAGAGGGATAGAGAGCTAGAAACATTGATGAGAGAGAAACATAGATAAGCTACCTCCTGCACACCCCTACTGGGGATGTGCCTGCAACCAAGGTACATGCCCTTGACCAGAATCGAACCCGGGACCCTTCAGTCTGCAGGCTCTATCCACTGAGCCAAACCGGTTTTCGTTCTGGGTCTTTTTTTATTCTAGATGAATTTTTGGATAGTATGTTCTAGGTCCTAGACCTAGAAGTATGCCATTGGTATTTTAATGGGGATTGCATTGAATTTATAGATTGCTTTGGGTAGTATGAACATCTTAATGATGTTGATTCTACCAATCCATGAATATGGTATATATTCTTTTATTTGTTCATGTCTTCCTCTATCTCTTTTTTTCAGCATCCTAAAATTTTCTGAGTACAGATCCTTTATCTCCTTGGTTAAGTTTATTCCTAGGTATTTTTTTGTTGTTGTTGCAATGGTAGATGGGTTTGCTTTTTTAGTTTTCCTTTTTGTGAGATTGTTATTGGTGTATAGAAAAGCCATAGACTTCTGGGTGTTAACTTTGTTAATTTTGTATTCTGCTACATTGCCAAATTCTTTTATTAAGTCAGGCAGTTTTTTTTTAATAGAGTCTTTGGGGTTTTCTATGTACAATATCATGTCATCTGTGAATAAGGGCAGATTCACTTATTGTTTTCTAATTTTTATGCCTTTTGTTTCTTATTTTTTTCTGATCACAATGGCTAGTACTTCTAGTACTATGTCAAACAGGAGTGGTGAGAGCGGGCACCCCTGTCTTGTACCTGTTCTTAAGGAAACTGGTTTTACTTTTTGCCCCTTGAGTATGATTTTGGCTATGGGTTTGCCATATATGGCTTTTATTATAATTTCTCTCTTTATTTGTTTTTATTCATGGGTTATTTGGAAGTATGTTACTTAGTTTTCAAACCAGTTTTATACTCCATAATGGTAAATGTTCCATATGCACTTGAAAAAAATATGAATTCAGCTTTTGTTAGGGAAAATATTCTATAAATGTCAATTAGCTCATGCTGGTTGATAGTGTTATTCAAATTTTATAGTTCCTTATTGATTTTATATTTGTTATATTAATTACTGAGCAAGGGGTATTTAAATCTCCAACTATAATTGTGATTTTTTAAAAATTTCTCTTTGCAGTCTAATCATGTTTTGTTCAGATACTCTGAACCTCTACTATTAGGTACATACACATTTAGAATTTTTATGTCCTTTTTATGAACTGATTCCATTGTCATTATGAAATGACCTTCCATATTTCTGCTAATATTTGTTCTTAAAAGCTAACTTATTTTATATTAATATAGCTACTCAACTAGTGATTAGCATAATATATGCAAGTTGCTTTTTGCATCTTTTATTCTTAATTTATTTGCACATTTATATTTAAAGTGTATTTTTTATAAGCAGCATACAGTTATGGCTTAAAACATCTACATTTAATATCACAATGTGGTATCATTAGGTTTGAGTCCATTACCTTGCTCTTTTGCTCTTATTTGTCCATGTCTTCTTTTTTCTTCTTTTGTATTCCTTGACTATTTTTAACTATTCCATCTTACCTTTTTTAATTTAGTAAATATATCTCTTTATACTCTTATTCTAGTGATTGATATAGGATTTACAACATACGTCTTAAAATTTACAATCTATTATCAGGTGATGTTATGTCACTTTGTGGGTTATAGTACATGAACTATATAATTGTGTATTTCCATTTCTCCCCTCCTGATCCTTGTAATATTGAGTAGGATTCGAACCTGTGACCTTTTGGTATGTAGACTAACATTCTGACCACTTAGCAATACTGACCAGGGCTTCACCTTCATTTTTACAAGTATTTTCACTGGGTTATGGCAATATAGGTTGTGTTGTTATTGTTGTTGTTGTTGGTACTTTAAAGATGTCTATCTTCTATCTTTTGTTTCTAAAATTTTTATTGTTTAAAATATTACATGTCTCTCTCTTTTTTTTAACCTGCTATCTTCTTGCTTTCATAGTTTTCAATTAAAAATATGCTGTCATCCTTATATTTGTTTCACTGTCAATAAGGTGACAATTTCTTTCTGCTTTGTTTTATTCTCTGTTTATCTCTTATTTAAGTAATTTGATTCAGACATGTGTTGGTGCAGTTTTGTTAATGTCTCTTGGGCTTGAGATTCATTGAGCTTTTTAGATCTGAGGGCATATAGTTTTTACCAAATTTGGAACAATTTTAGCTGTTATTTCTTCAAATGTGTTTTCACTGTCCCCCTTTCTCTGCTCATTTAGAGCCTAAAATTATGTGTATACTTCACTGCCTGATATGATCTTATAGCTAACCAATACTCTGTTCTTTATTTTATTCTCTTTCCTCTAGCTGTTTCATTTTGCACAGTTGGTATTGCTATGTCTTCAAGTTCACTATTAATTTTCTACAATATCTAATTTCCTATTAATCCTATCCAGTGTATTTTTAATCTCAGAAATGGTAATTCTCATCTCTAGAAGTTCAATTTGGGTTCATAGCTTCATTTTCCAAGTGTCAAAATTTTGAACATCCTATATAATAAAGAGGTAATATGCAAATTGACCACCATGCCCTCGCACAAGATGGCCACCCCCATGTAGTCACAAAATGGCCACCTCAAGATGGCTGGCAGGGAGGTAGTTGTAGGCAATCAGGCCAGCAGGGGAGGGAAGTTTGGGGCAACCAAGCCTGCAGTGGGGCAGTTGGGGGGACCAGGCCTTCAGGGGAGGGAAGTTGGGCCTAAACTGGCAGTCAGACATCCCTGAGGGGTCCTAGATTGGAGAGGGTGCAGGCTGGGCTGAGGTACACTTCCCCCAGTAAACGAATTTCATGCACCAGGCCTCTACTGTGGAATATAGTTATAGTAGCTATTTTAATTAACTGTGTAGTAATTCTAATATCTGTGTCAATTCTGCTTCAGTTTTTATTTATTTTAGCATTTTGGATTAAAATTTTCTATTTCCTTATATGGTTATTAATTTTTTTATTGGATGCAAGGAATTATAGTATTTTTCCTTATCTGCTGCTTTATAATTTTGTGTTTCTATTAATCTTGAGATTTGTTTTGAGATGCAGTTAATTTACTTGAAAATTGTTTAATCCTTTTGGATGCTGCTGTTAAGATTTGCTAGATAGGATCAGAGAAGTGTTCAGTCTCGGGATTGTTATTTCTACTACTCAGTTGAAATCCTTATGTTTCCTCCATAAATCTTGATGTTATCCAGCTTAGCCAGTAGGGAGAGGCACTATTCCCAGTCTATATGAGTGCAAGCACTGTTAACTTTAATCCCTTCAAATGTTTTATTTCCTCAGTCTTGAGTAATTTCTTTGTATACAAGCGCTGATCTGAATTAATCTGAATAATTAAGGGGAGCCTTCCACAGCTCTTTCTTCCCCCATTAATCTTTCCTATAAACTATAGTGCTCTTGGTCTCCTTGGATTCTCAGTCCCATCACATCAACACAGAAAATCCACTTAGCTCTGCCTCAGTGGTTTTTATCTGCACTATGACCTGAATGTTCTCTCCAAGAAGTAATCTACACTAATAAAAGAGCAACATGCTAATTGACCATACCTTCCCAATGTCCACCAGCCAATCAGGAGTGAGTATGCAAATTGAACCAACAAAGATGGAAGGTTAATATGCATACACAGGCCCTGAGTGGCTGTGGCAGGTGTTCCACAACACTCAGGGCCTCTGGGCAGTGTGGGAAAGCAGAAAGGCAGCTCCAGCCAGAGTGAAGTCAGTGCAGGCAGCCAGGGCAATGAAGGTCCATACTTGCATGAATCTTCGTGCATTGGGCCTCTAGTCGAGGACAATAATGGGATTTGATTCCATTATCTTAGGGATCACCGAGTTCATTTATGATGCCCAGTGTCTTGCAAACTATTATTTCATTAATTTTATGCATTATTTTATTGTTTTCTGTGGCAGTTTCAATTTGTTCCCTGTTTCTCCATCTTGTCCAGAAGCAGAGCACTTCCTATTTTAAACTTCAAGTACACACTATTCCTGGTTAAAGGGTACTGCTGTGAAGAACTATAATTACTTAGTCATTATTTAAAACCTAAAGCCCTGATCCACCCAAACAAGGCACTAAAACAACTCTATGAAAACTACAGAAGGAGGCAGCCACTGTTGCTTGATATGGTGATAATTTATAGGTGCTACAATATTGTCCTGTTTCTGTGCTTCTGTATTTGGGTCATTTATTCATGATATAGTTCACTTATTTGAAAGATCATTTTTTTCTGGAGTTCAGCAGGCCTAATCTAGATAGAGAAACATTATAATGATAACTAGAATACCCTGAACTTGTCTAGGTTTATGCATATTTGATATATCAGTTCATATATTTTTAAAGAGCATTCATACTCATTTACATTTTATTTTATCTTTGATGTGTTGATAAGGCACTAGAAGATTAGGTATTTTCATCTTCATTGAGATAGAGGTTAAATGATCTGCCTGATCTGCCAAACCGGTTTGGCTCAGTGGTAGAGCGTCGGTCTGCGGACTGAAAGGCCCCAGGTTCGATTCCGGTCAAGGGCATATACATTGGTTGTGGGCACATCCCCGGTAGGGGGTGCACAAGAGGCAGCTGACCGATGACTCTCTCTCATCGATGTTTCTGACTCTCTGTCCCTCTCTCTTCCTCTCTGTGAAAAATCAATAAAATATATTTTTAAAAATAAATAAATAATCTGCCTGATCATATCATGAGCTAGTGTCAGAACAATGACTGGCACTCAAACTGCCCAACTCCCTCTCTAGAACTCTGTGTATATATCCTATGACTATTTAACGACCGGTAAAGATAGAATTGATATATCTGGGCTGTGTCAGGGATGGCTCTCCCTATTAAATAGGAAGTTGAGTAAAGCAGAGACTAAGAGAGTCCCTGTAGCAACAATTCCATAGAAGTGAAGGGGAGCCATCCTCTCATAATATATTTTGATATAATGCAAAATTTCAGGCCCAAGCTAGATATGAAAACTTGTTTTTCTCCCTCTTGCTATCATGCATTATTCATGTGAAGTGACCTCACTTATATGTCATAGGCATATTGTGATGACAGAAACTCCTTTAGTATTGGCATACAGATGGTCTTCTTTTCTGTTGCTCTAACTTAATCTACTTTCTCTGCTTTATATAGCTGATACTAGAACTGTCACTAAAGTTTGGTGATGAACTAAAATGAGTTTTTACTCATTGCAGTTATCTGTCATTTCCAGCAAAGACCTTGTGTACTCAGCCTTGTCTTCTGTCTTTCCCAAGAATTCTATTTAACTCCTTGAACCCAAAGGACATTCCTCATTGTCCTGCCCCTAAGGTTCTGCCAGTTGTCACAGCAAGAATTCAAAGACGGCCATAGAGTTAGCTCATTTATGTCTGCTTTGATGGATAGCTGTTCTCAGCTGTCTGGTCCAAGTCACATGCCTCCTGACATGAACCAATAGGAAGTCTCATGGAATTATCTTAGAAACTCTCTGTGCCCTAATTTTTCATCCTTTCTGATGCACTTCTCTATTTCTCTTACTCAAAAGAGAGATGATGCAATAAAATGTCTTGCTGGTATCCTGAAACTGTTCAGCTGCCAAAGAAGTCTAAATGTGAAAAAAAATTCTTAAGAGAAAGTAAGAAATATTTACAGAAGTAGATTCTAAAACAGGGAATCACTAATGAAAAAAAAATGTATTGGAAAATTATCCTAAGAAGAATTTAATATTAATAACCACCCAAGATTACTGAGTGGTTATCAAATGAATAAATACATTTGAGAAAGGGACTTCACAGGAATCTATGTTGGTTAATGATGCTTTGAAGAATGATCTCTAAATGATTTTAGTGGAGTGCCAAGTCTTAGAATATGTGCATATGACTAATCCATAGATTTTTAAATGTATCCTTACCTAAAATTACTATAAAGTGAGACAATATAATTTTACTTATACAAAGACAAGGATTAAGTTATTTTTATCATTACATACTAAACAAAGGTTTCTGAGGCAAAGAGTTTATTGCTTATTAAACACAGCAGGTAGGCAACCTATACTCAAGGGATTCTCTTGCAGGTTTCTAAAAATGTAACACTACAAATTAGGTTAAACTTCAAGGTTTCACAAACTGCTTCTCACACTCCTTCACCTTGATTTTCAAAGATATAAATTTATGGTTCTATTTGTGTGTGTTTTTTTCTCATCTGGACAGACATTCAGGGAAATATTACAATAATTTTCAAAAGGAGTAATATATTATAATTACCTATGGAATCTTTAAGACATAAGAGCCTAGAGTCCTACCTCAATTCTGCAGCATCCAAATGTCTGGGAATAGGGTTTATTTTACAGTAATGCATGAGTAAGCTATTCATCACTGTTTAAAAAATGTTTAGAGTAATGGCTATCTGGAAAAAAATAGGTATTTGGTTTGCAATGCTTTCCTATTGCTACTGTAACAAATACGACACATTTAGTAATTTGAAACAGCACAAATTACTGTATTATAGCTCTAGAGGTCATAAGTCCAAAAAAGGGTCTCAGTAAGCTAAAATCAAAGTGTGCACATGGATGTATTCATTTCTAGAGGTTCTAGAGTAGAATCCCTTACCTTGCCTTTTCCAACTTCTAGAGGTTGCCTGCATTCCTTTGCTTGTCCCCCACTTCAATCCTCAAAGTCAGCAATAGTTTGTCAAGTCTCTCACACAATGACATCTTTCTGACTCTAAATCTTCTGCTTCCTTCTTCACCATTTAAGGATCCTTGCAATTGTATTGGGCTCACTCATACAATTAAAGATAAGCTCTTCAAGGTCATCTGATGAGGAACCTTATTCCTTCTGCAAGCATAATCCATCCTTGCCATATAACAGCATATTTAAAAGTTCTGGAATTAGGGCCTGGGCAACTTTGGGGGACCATTATTCTCCCTACCACAGAATTGACCTATTTCAATGAGACAAAAGAGATACACATAAGTAAGAAGACTTCACCAGTTAGTGGAATTAAGGTCCTCACAATTACCCTTTACTTTATGTCACCCCTGAAATCTAATAACCAAATTCTGTCAAATTAGTACATGTAACTCTAAACCAGTTAACACTGTCCACCTCCATAATTCAGGCCCACCTTGCCAAACATACCTTTGATTTCCATCTGGTGTTTCACAGGTACATGCAGGTATTCAAGTTATGCTTCCCTTTCTAGCATCCAATTAAAAGCAACTAGAATATAACAGTTAATCTAAGTCAAGCCACTCTCAAAGTCCCATTGGGAGTTGAAATGAGTCCTCTTTGTTGCATGCTTAAGTTTGCATCCTGTAGGATCCCTTTGCTTGCTGAGGTTATGGAGTCTGAAAGGAAGTTCTGCTCATTATCCCCAAAGCATTACCTAGCCCTTACCCATGCTTTGCTCTGGCAGGTGTTGTCACTGTCCCACAGGGAGAATCCCACTCCTATTTCTTCATCCCAATCAAACTTTAATCATGATTACAAAACGAAAATCTAGAATTGATTCAATTTCTACTTTTATAACATTGAAATTATATCCCTGTCTTTGATTTCTCTCTTTAGTTTTCTCACTCCTTTTTGTTTAGCCAACTTTCAACCTGCCATTTTTCTTCCAGGCCAGAACACTGCCTTACCAAACCACATGCTCATTTAATATTTGTTGAATAAATTAATGAATTATGAATGAGTGTATAGATGGATGGTCTATTGAAATAGCCTAACATTTAGTTCCTGTATTGTCTCTCTTCCTTCAAACACACCTTTTGCACTTCTCAACAGATCTCATTAAAACAAGTTTCAAACTGAGTCCTTTCCCAGTTTTCAGTTGCCTACAAAATAAAGTCCACATTTCTTATACTGACATTCAAGACCACTCAAAATTAACCTCCTACCAAGCTGTCTATCTTTGTCTCCTACTGTAGTAGCTCTCTTCTAATATTCATACTCCTATATCCCCATTCTGTAGTGACAGCTCATGCACTTTAATCTCTAATTACAACCTGTTCTTTACACCCTGATGCTTCACACTTACATTTTTAAAAACTTTGAATGTATGTATATCTGTCCCTTCCAGTCTCCATGACAAAAGATCCAAGGTTTCTTCAAGTGTCAGTATTTGAGCAATTGTCTCTATGGTACATGTAAATTCCTAAAGCACTCTGCAGGCTCCTCTCCATTCTATAGGTCTTACTCATTTTGCATCCTTCACAGGGCTTTGTACTAAATACAGACTAATATATGTTTATTAAACATTGCTAATTTTATAATCAAGTAGTACTTATATTGTTGATGATTTCTGAATCATAAAAGGTTTATTTTTTTGCTTTATATTACTCTGATAGAAAATAATATTTAATGTTAGAAATATTTTTTCCCAAAATAAACTTTTCATTCAATCACTGGTTAACCAGAAAATCCAATTAACCAAAAGATTTATTCCTTGGTCTCAATTATACACACGAATGGAGGGAAGCAGTGAAGCAGATGATCTAATAGTAGATAATAAAAAAATCTGCCCATTGCTTACAGGCTCTCCCCCCACACATTCCTCCTTTCTCTGGCCACTTTACTATAACCCTTGGCCCCTATAAGATTCATTAGCCTAATTCTGCTTGGTTTGGGCTATACAAAAAGAGTTTGAATTATTTGCATATACATTCATTTATCTGACTTGTACTGGCTACCTCCCATTTCCCAGCCACTCAGCAAGGCACTGGATGGAAGAAGAGAGATAGAGACAAACCATACATAGTTGCTGCCTGGAAATTATTCAGACTTTTTAAATAAAAGGAGTTTGCCAACTAATTCAGCAATGATTTTTTTTTCCAGTCCAAACACACCAAGGGATGCGACACATTCTCATCAATTGCAATAGCATACAAAACCATAGAGACATGAAATATCATGTTATACTAAGATAAAGATCACAAGGTCAAGCTTGCTCTATAATCTGGATAGTGTACTTAGGGTAAGATGAATGTGGAATGCATGGGGGGTGGTGTAGAAAAACAACACTGAAAGTCTGGTTGAGGCCAGATTTCTAAACCCAGCCAAAACATTTGGACTAAATCCTAGAAGCAACAGTGAACTGGCAAAGGAAATGACATTGCTTAATGGCAGGGGTGACTATAGAGTCATGGGAAGGATCTAGCAGCCCTGGGTTAAATATTTGAACCACAGAATAAATAATTCACAGAGAAAAACTAATTCTGAGCATTTAAAGTTATAATTTCCATTTTTATACATTTTTTGGAACTCGTACTGCCTAAGAATTTAGACTTGAGCTCTACTAAACAACAAACAAGTGCCTAGCAAAGTGCCTTTTACATTATAGGCATTTAGTAAATGACCATTAAATTCAATAGAATAAGAGATAAGGCTTGATAAGAAAGTATAGTAAGCAACCATCATCACTGAGCTATAAAAGGTCCATTGAGTGACCCTATCTCCCTGGTGCTTATAAGTAAAGTTAAATCCTATATTCAGAAGTTGAAAGAAAAGCATATTCAAAATCTCCTGCATAAAATTTTCAAGTGGGCTCCCTGCTACAATCAAGATTAAGTCCACTTTCATTAGTTAGGGCTAAAAAGCTTTCTATGATTTGGTCCCCATGCTATCTTGGCTACCTATTCTCTTAATATTACCTAACAGAAACATTTATTATAACTAAATGGTCCCCAAACTTCCACTAAAGAAATGTCAATGATTGTCTGACCATAGACAGGCTTTTTAATCTGTATAGTCTTGAATTTTCTCTCAGGAATGCTGGGTGGTTTCCTATGATGATCAACTATTACAGTAGTATTTAAAAATATGAATTGAGAATCATAGTGTTTAGTGTGATCGTGGTTAGGTCTCAGAATTAGGCCAACACTTGGATCCATTCTGATATAAACAACTTGGTTTGTCTAGTTCTAATCATTGCATAATGACTCAATGTCAAAGGCAAAGCTTGCTTTATTCTTTAAATACCAAATCATAAAATTAAAAATGGGCAGAACCCTTGGTACACCTGGTACAGCATGCATATATAATACGAATACATTTTAATCATTTTGTGGGTGTTCTTACCCCTTGTAAGACAATCATGCAGAAGAATGCCTGAACTGGAAATGAATTTGCAGATATTTTAAAGATTTAGAATGTATCTATTAATTTGTAATATTCCACATAATGATTTTAGGTTATATCTGTATTCTTCCAAAGTACTCCATAACAAGTCTACTCATCACACTCTAAGTTAAGTTTAGGATAGCTGTAACACTTTTTAAATTAACATGATAAACCAAGGGTCCTTATGGATTTCATTAAATATAAAATTTAGCTTTAAATCTTAGCTTGAGAAATCATTTCTCTCTCTCTCTTTCTCACACACACACACACAGTCTCCCAAAAATGTATACACATTTTTAATAATTATAAAGGCAGTAGTGATGGGTTAAAACTGAAAAAGAAACATCAATTGACTATTAAAGTGTCCATATATTTTTGGGGGTCACCCTGTGTATATGTACCCCTCATAGACCTAGCCTTTTCTCAGGATAATCAGCAACCCTGAGGCAGGAGAAGACAATAGAAAGGACCTGACTAATCGTCACATGGTTTGGACCTCTGCCATACTAAAGGTAAGATCTTGATCAAAATTATATAACAGGTATAAATGCATCCTATTATAATAACTAGAGGCTTGGTAGGGGTAGGGGTGTCCATTCAGCCACAGGCTGCACCATCTCCAATCTGGGATCCCTTGAGGGATGTCTAACTGCCCGTTTAGGTCCAATTCCAGGGATCAGGCCTAAACAGACATTCGGACATCCCTCTCACAATCCTGGACTGCTAGATTCCAACTTCTCGACTGCCTGCCTGACTGATTGCCCCTAACCACTTCTGCCTGCGAGACTGATCACCCCCTAACCACTCCCCTCCCAGCCTGATCAATACCAAACTACTCCCCTGCCAGACTGATTGCCCCTAACTGTCCTCTCCTGCAGTCCTGATCATCCCTAACTGCCTTCCCCTGCCAGCCTGATACTCCCAACTGCCCTCACCTGCAGGCCTGGTCACCCTCAGCTGCCATCCCCTACCATTCTGGTTCCCCAAAACTGCCCTCCCCTGATAGCCTGGTCACTCCAAACTGCCATGCCCTACTGGCCTGGTCCCTCCCAACTGCACTCACGCCCATACAGGCCTGGTCCCCCCAAATGCTCTACCTCCACTGCAGGCCTGGTCTACCCCAACAGAACTCCCTCCCTTGTTGGATGGATTTCCCACAACTGTCCTCCCCTGCCAGCCATATTGTGGTGATCATCTTGTGACCACATAGGGGTGGCCATCTTGTGCAAGGTTGTGATAGTCAATTTGCATATTAACTATTATATAGGATAATTTTGCAATTTCTAGATGTATTATATCATCACATAGTATATTATTTTTTCTGTTTCAGAGCTATGTTTTATTTTTTTACTTTCATTGTTTAAAGTATTACAAATATTAGTACATATATCTCCTTTTTTTCCATTGACCTTCCCCCTATCCTCCCCTAACCCATGTTGCATGCGCTCATCCCACCTCCCCCAGTGTCTTGTGTCTATTGGTTGTGCTTATATGCATGCATATAAATTCTTTGGATTATATCTCCCCCCAATCCCAACACTCTCCAGCCTTTCAGACAGCAATTTGACAGTATGTTTGATGCTTTACTGCATCTGTATCTATCTTTTTGTTCATCAGTTTATAATGTTCTTTATTATCCACAAAGGAGTGAGAACATGTGGTAATTTTCTTTCATTTCTTGGCTTATTTTACTTAGCATAATGCTCTCCAGTTCCATCCATGTTGTTGCAAATGGTAATAATTGCTTCTTTTTTAATAGCAGCACAGTATTCCAAAACTATGTACCATAGTTTTCTAATCCACTTATCTGCTGATGTATATATTTAGGCTGTTTTCAAATCTTAGCTATGGTGAATTGTGCTGCTATGAACATAGGGGTGCATATATCCTTTCTGATTGGTGTTTCTACTTTCTTGGGATATATTCCTAGAAGTGGGATTAATGGGTCAAATAGGAGTTCCATTTTTAGGTTTTTTAGGAAATTCTATACTATTCTCTATAGTGGCTGCACCAGTCTGCATTACCACCCATAGTGCATGAGATTTCTTTTTCTTCCATATCCTCTCCAGCACTTGTCCTTTATTGATTTGTTGATGATAGCCATTCTGACAAGTGTGAGATGGTACTGAATTGTCCTTTTTAAAAATATATATATATTATTGATATTTTAAAGAGAGGAAGGGAGAGAGATAGAGAGCTAGAATGGTCCATGAGAGAGAAACATCTACCAGCTGCCTCTTGCACATCCCCCTACCGGGGACGTGCCCGCAACCAATGTATATGCCCTTTACCGGAATCCAACCCGGGACCTTTCAGTCTGCAGACCGACGCCCTACCACTGAGCCAAACTGGTTTCTGCTGCATTGTCCTTTTGATTTGCATCTATCTGGTAATAAGTGACTTTAAGCATGTTTTCAATATGTCTGTTGGCCTTCCTTCTGTCTTCTTTCTAAAAGCATATATTTAGGTCCATTGCCCATTTTTTATTGGCTCATTTATCTTTTTTGTTATGTTGTATAAGTTCCATGTAAATGGTGGACATTAAACCATTATTGGTGATAAAATTGGCAAATATGTTCTCCCACACAGTGGTCAATCTTTTTTAAAAAAAATATTTTATTGATTTTACACAGAGATGAATTGAGAGGGATAGAGAGTTAGAAACGTCAATGAGAGAGATACATTGACCAGCTGCCTCTTGCACACTCCCCACCGGGGATGTGCCCGCAACCAATGTTATGCCCTTGACCGGAACTGAACCCGGGAACTTTCAACAGGCCAATGCTCTATCCACTGAGCCAAACCGGTTTTGGCACAGTGGTCAATCTTGTTGTTTTCTTGAAAGTTTCTTTTGTTGGGAAAAGGTTTTTATTTTGATGTAGTCAATTTATTTATTTTATCTTTAGTTTCCAATGTTTTAGGAGTGGTATTAGGGAAGAAATTGCTTTGGCATATGTCTGAGATTTCGCTGCCTGTGGATTCCTCTAGTATTTTCATGGTTTCCTGTCTTATGTTTAAGTCCTTGATCCATTTTGAGTTTATTTTTGTATGTGGTGTAAGTTGGTGATCTAGTTCATTATTTTTGCATGTATCTGTCCCATTTTCCCAACACCATTTACTAAAGAGACTGCCTTGATTGACTTCATTATGTGTTCATGCCTCCTTTGTCAAATATTAATTGAGCACAGTGGTTTGGATTGATTTCTGGATTCTCTATTCTATTCCATTGGTTGATATGTCTGCTTTTGTGCCAGTACCAGGCTGTTTGAGCAGTGGCTTTGTAATACAGATTTCAATCTGGTATTGAGATCCCACTTACTTTATTATTCTTTCTCAGGATTGCTGTCTTTATTTGGGGTCTTTTTTACACCAGATAAATTTTTGGAGACTTATTTGTAGGTCTGTGAAATATGTTGTTGGTATTTTAATGGGGAGTGCATGGAATCTATAGATTGCATTGGTAGTATGGACATTTTTAATGATGTTGATTCTACCAATCAATGATCATAGTATGTTCTTCCATCTGTTTACATCTTCCTCTATCTCTTTTTTCAGTGTCCTGTAGCTTTCCATGTATAGGTATTTTACCTCCTTAGTTAATTTATTCCTAGGTATCTTAATTTTTTTGGTACTATTGTAAATGGGATTGCATTTTTAATCTCTCTTTCTGTAAGTTTATTATTGGTGTATAGAAATGCCATAGATTATTTGGCATTAATTTTGTATCCTGCTACATTACCAAATTCATTTATTAATTCTAATAATCTTTATGTAGTCCTTAAGGTTTTTAATGTACATATCATGTCATCCGTGACTAAGGAAAATTTCATATTTTCTTTTCCAATTTGGATGCCTTTTATTTATTCTTCTTGTATAATCACAATGGGTAATACTCCCAGTACTATGTCAAACAGGAGTGGTGAGAGTGGGCATCCCCTGCCTTGTTCCTGTTCCTAGGGGAAATGATTTTAGGTTTTGCTCATTGAGTATGATCTTGGCTTTCATTATGTTGAGGTATGATCCTTCTATTCCCACCTTGTTCAGAGTTTTTATAAAAAATGGATGTTGGATTTTGTCAAATGCTTTTTTCTGCATCAATTGATAAGACTATGAGTTTTTTATTTCTCAATTTGTTTATGTGATGCATCATTTTAGTGATTTGTGGATGTTGTGCCAACCTTGCATCCCTGGAATAAATTCTACTTTGTCATGGTGTATGATCTTTCTGATGTACTGTTGAATCTGATTTGCTAGAATTTTTCTGATGTACTGTTGGATCTGATTTGCTAGAATTTTGTTGAGGATTTTGGCATCTATGTTCATGAGGGAACTTGGCCTGTACTCCTATTTCATTGTGTTGCCCTTATCTGGTTTTATTAGGGTGATGCTGGCTTCATAGAATTAGCTGAAAGTGTTCCTTCCCCTTAAATTTTTTTGGAATAGTTTGAGGAGGATAGGTTTTAGTTTTTCCTTGAATGTTTGGTGAAACTCCCCTGTGAAGCCGCCTGGCCATGCTGAAGCTTTTTGATAACTGCTTCAATTTATTCCATAGTTATTGGCCTATTGAGATGTTTAGATTCTTTCTGATGGAGTTTTGGAATTTTGTATTTTTCTAGGAATATGTTCATTTCCCTCAGTTTGTCCAGTTTGTTGCAATAGAGATGTTCCTAGTATTTTTTTTTAACAATCCTTTGTATTTCTGTGGGGTCAGTTGTTATGTCTCCTCTTTATTTTTGGATTTTGTTTATTTTGGGTGCTCTCTCTTTGCTTCTTGGTGAGCCTGCCTAGAGTTTCACCAATCTTGTTTATCCTTTCAAAAAATCAGTTCTTGGTTTTATTGATTTTTTGTATTATTTATTTGGTCTCTATGTCATCTATCTCCATTCTGATCTTTATTATTTCCTTCCTTATGCTTACACTTGGCTTTTTTTGTTGCTCTCTTTCTAACTCTTTGAATTGTAGGGTTAGGTAATATATTACCATTGTTCCTTGTGGGGGTGTTTTTTTGTTTGTTTTGTTTTTCTTCCAGTAAGCTTATAGAGCTATGAACTTCCACTCAAGACTGCTTTCACTGTGTGCCATAGATTTTGGTCTGTTGTGTTTTCATTGCCATTTGTTGCCATGATTTTTTTTAAAAAAATTGTTCCTTGATATCTCTGGGATTTGTTTAATAGCATGTTGTTTAGTCATTGTTTAGTAGCCTGCTGTTTAGTCTCCATGTGTTAGATTTTTTTGAATTGTTTTTATTGTAGTTGATTTCCAGTGATCTTTTAGTGATCATGTTTTACCTTTAGTGATCACTTTTATCTAGTGATTATTTAGTGATCATGTTTCTTTGCTGATTTTTTTGTTTACAGGATTTGTCTAAAGGTTATAGTGGGATATTAGAGCCTCCTACTATGATTGTATTGCTGTCATTCTCTCCCTTGATATCCTCCAGGAGTTTTTTGTTTGTTTGTTTGTTTGTTTGTTTGTCTTTACATATTTGGGTGCTCCTGTATTGGGTTCATATATGTTTACCAGGGTTGTTTCTTCTTGTTGGATTGCTCCCTTTAGTTTTATGAAGTAGCCTTCATTATCTCTTGTTATGTTCTTCACTTTGAGATCTAATTTGTCAGATATAAGTATTGCTACCCCAGCTTTTTTTTTCATTTCCATTCACCTGAAAGAACCATTTCCTTCAATATCAGTCTGTGTGCATTTTCTTTTCCTGAGGTGGGTTTCCTGTAGACAGCAGATATATTGGGTCATGTTTTCTTATCCACTCAGTTATCCTGTTTTTTGATTGCTACATTTAATCTATTTATATTTAAAGTTATTACTGATAGGTACTTGTTTGTCACTATTTTTATTCTTTACTCCTGTGTTCCTTCTTTGCTTCCTATTTCTTCTTTATACAGCAGATCCTTTAGCATTTATTGCATTGCTGGTTTGGTGGCAATAAACTCCCTTAGTCCTTTTTGTCTGTGAAGCCCCTGATTTCACCCTCAATTTTGATTGTTACCCTTGCTGGTACAGTATTCTTGGATTCAGACCTTTCCATTGCATGACTTTGTATATCTCATTCCATTCCCATCTGGCCTGATGTGTTTCTGTTGAGAAATCAGTAACTAGTCTGATGAGGGGATTCTTTTTCTCTCTCTGGCCACTTTTAAGATTCTTACTTTGTCATTGGTTTTTGCCAATTTAATTATCATGTGCCTTTGAATCAGTCTTTTTTGGTTCATTTTGTTTGGGACTCTGAGTTTCTTGAATTTGTATGCGTTTTTCTTCTCTATATCAGGGAAGTTTTCCGTCATTATTTCTTCAAACATGTTTTCTATTCCTTGCTCAGTTTCCTCTCCTTCTGGGACCTCTATTATACAGGCATTGTTTCATTTTGTATTGTCCCAAAGTTTCCTTAGGCTCTCCTCATTTTTTTTTTATTTTTTTTTCTAGAAGCTGCTTTGTGTGGGTATTTTTTCATACCTTGTTTTTTAGCTCACTGAAGCAGTCCTTTGCTTCTTCTAATCTACTGTTGATGTTTTCTATTGAGTTTTTAGGGCAGTTATGTCATTTTTCATTTCTTCTTCATTTCTTCTTGTTTCTTACTCATAGATAGATTAGAGAATTGTGTCTAGGATTGAGCTTTAGGGCACTCTATAGGGCACAAATCTCTAATCTATTGTTGAATTTGCCTTCCATTCTTTTCATCCACTTTATTACCATTTCTCTGAATTTTTTTCTCTGACAGGTTGCTTACCTCCATTTATTTACTTCCTTTTCTGGTGATGCCTTCTTTCCTTTCATGTGTGGGCTGTTTCTTTGTCACATTGTATATGTTAAACTTATAGTGTTATATGTTCATTATATTTTAATAAATCTGAAATAAACAAACACATGAAAACCAAAGTCCCAAACATGTATTATGTCTGTGAGGTGCTGAGTGATCTTCCATAATCTATAGCATTTCTGTGTTCAAAGTTTAGAGAGCAGGGCTATGTGGGTATGGAATACCTAAGACCTGGAGCATAGACAGCCAGATCAACAACATAAGGTGTATTATCTGTGAAACTACCAATAAGAGTTCCCAGAAGGAGGCATCATGAACAAATGCCCAGAGTGATCATTTTAAGAGGTACTTTAGGGGATTAGAAGTTAATGAAAAATAACCACTTATGATAAGAGATCACTTTTTTTTATCCCCCTCCTGGTTGCTTCTATTTATCCTTCATTGATGGATCTGCATCTCCTAGACTCTTAATGTTATAGTGCCCTGAAGCTCAATCCTAGACATAATTCTCTAGTCTATCTACACTCCTTTGATAATCAATATTTTGAGGATTCACAAACGTATATTTCCTAAACCACTACCTGACATTTATATTTGCATATTTAATAGGCATTTCAAACTTAAAATGTCCAAAAACAACTAACAATTTATCTTGTTTTCCCCTCTCCCTCACCTTCCAAATTATTAACAAGTCTTCCCCATTTTGGAAAGCAGTATTACCAAATATACACAATCGCCATTCCAAAATCTAGGAGTTATTCCTGATCCACTTTTTCCTTCACCCCCAATCCAGCATCCATCTCATAAACAACTCCTGAATAACTTCGCTGATCTCAATCATACCACTCTCCTCTTACTCAGCCCCCATGCTTCATTCAAAGTGTCCTTTCTGTCTTCAAAGAGACCAACCTGTCTTAGAACATTTCCATTAAGTTGTTCTTTTCACAAATGCTCTTCCTCCTGATTTTCACATTTCTTCTTCATATCATTCAGTTCTAAGTGCTAAAATCACCATTTCAGAAAAGCTTTCTCTAGGCCTCCAGTCATTCTTTCATTATCATCTTTTAATTCACTGCATAGCACTTACTATTATCTGATTTTTTTCTTACATATATTATTTTATATGTCTATTTATAATCTCTTTCCAACTAGAACATACACTCCATGACAATGGGAGCATTATTTTACTTGTTCAACTTTATATTCCTGGTGTCTATTATAGTGCTTAGCACATAACAGGCACTACAAATTGTTGAATGGATAAATAAATATACAAAATTCTTAGGACAAAGTATTTTCACAAAAGCAATATTTTATCATGCAAAACAGAGAGGATGGAATGGAAAATGTGTTGAAAAATAAGAACAAATAAAAGAAAGGAGCATAAATCAAGGCACCATGACAATGAAGTTGTTAGGACTTACAGAGGACTATAAGAATGTTTTCCTTTATAACATCCCTTCTTTGTTTCTCCATTGTTTGATATAAGAGCCCTAAAAATCCCTGGACATGTGGACTTGTCTTTGAGGTCACCAAGCAATGTGTGGGCAGGTAAGAGATGCATTCCCTAGTCATTATTTGTGGAACAGAAGAATCATAAGAGATTACTTTTGTGCTAATGGCTACTGAGAGGCAAAGAAAACAGATAAAAAGCCTGTGTGCTGAGGCATAAAAAGAAGAGGAAAGCACCAAGACTCGAGATTTGAGAAGTGGCCTTGGGAGGAATTCTTCCCACACAAAACTGAAAGAATGGGACAGTTGGTTGAGGCAAGCAGAAGGTGAATATGAGGATCAACCACAAGTAGGGATACAGTACTTACTCTGATGGAACATAGCATTAAACATCTAGGGACTTCTTGTTTGATAATAATTAGCAGAGAAAACACAATGGTCTAAGAGGTATAAAGAAAAATCAAGGCTGAAACCTAGGCACAGAATATTCAAGACCGTGTGTTTAACAGAGAAACCCAGTTATAAGGACTGAGGACTAAGGACAGGTTTTTGTCATAAAAACAAAAGAAAATCTGAATTGTTAAACTGATATATAAGGTTAAATAATCATCAAATATAATACCTAGGATGGTGAGCTAGGACACCTCAGAATCCCACAATCTCAGAAAAGACTGACTCCAGAGTCTACAGCTAGGCTGCATTTTCAGGTGATTAAAAAACCCTCAGTTGTGAGGATGAGAGAGCTCTGGGGACAGAGGTCCTGAAAGGCCATTATTGACTGTGATGCAAGACACATCCCCGTGGCTAAGATTTTCTTGGATGGTTTAAATAGCCCAACATAAGTGTGAGATTCATTAATGGTTGAAGGCGCTTAATTATGTTAGTGAGAGGCCACCAGGAATCAGACCTTAATTACTCCTAACCACCTGCTCTCCCACAAATTCAGCCAAAACTGGAGACTCTCCTTGGATTATCTTGATTGTCTTACAGGTTTTTAGAACACAATAGCCAAGTTCAGACATCAACAAAAGATAAATTGTTTCCAGAGAGGTAGGGTGTTCATCTCCAAAGGGTTGGAAGTATGAGCTCAGTCCACCCGCCTGTGCAGCTGAACTCCAAAATGTTATTACTTTCTTAGCAATGTTTCTAAGTATGCATTTGTTATAAATTGAACAGTTGCTGCACACATTAGCAGAGTATTGAAATGTGTGCAGCCGATAAATAAGTTAAGAATTTAATAGAGTTCTTTTGGTTTGGAGATGGCATGTGGAAGCTTGCTAAGCCAATTTAATTTCCCTTTTATAGTCAGTAATTGCCTTTATTATTAGACAAAAGTGTGATTATGATTTAGCATTAGCAATGCTTGATAAATGTAATAAAGTTTAACCAAGCAATAGGAACCTTATATGTCAAATACATTGTAGCAACATGCCACTTTGTTTTTATAAGTATATTTTGAAAATTTCAAACCGATATTATGTTAAATGGGCACCTAATATAAAGGGCCTTGTTCTGCCAAGAAGTGACAGGTTACTTAGATTCCGGAACTGCAAATATTCTTTCTGACTGCTTAAGGCTTTTCTACATTGAAAGTACTAAAAGATCTAAGACTCACTTAAATACCTCCACAGGGAAAGCGTATTCTTCCCAAGAGATTGGAGTTGATATAAGTTATCTATATTTGGTTTAATTAGAAATTTCACAAGTAGTTGGCA